>WWET01007678.1:0-10292 GCA_011038615.1 Limnodynastes dumerilii | reverse complement strand
TGTGCAGATGTTTGCATCTGCCCCATAATCTTCTGGATTCTCTGCATGAAACTGAACTGCACAGACCAGGATGGGCAATTATTTTATCACTGCTTATTCTAAAGGTCTCTACTCTCATCTAATTCTCCTGGATCTTTCTGCTGCTTTTGACACTGTTGGTCACTCTCATACAAAAATAATCTTCTGGATTCTTTGCATTCACTGAAACTGCACAGACCAGGATGGGCAATTATTTAATCACTGCTTATTCTAAAGGTCTCTACTCTCATCTAATTCTCCTGGATCTTTCTGCTGCTTTTGACACTGTTGGTCACTCTCTTCTCATACAAATGTTACAATTGCTATGTATTTAGGACACTTCCTACTTATCTAACTGCTCTTTCAGTGTTCACTTTTCTGGATCCACTTCCCCACTCTTCCTCTATCTGTTGAAGTACCACAAGGCTCAGTGGAAGGTCCGTTGCTCCTCTCTATCTATACTACTTCCTTTGAACAGCTAATAGAGCTATTTGGATTCTATGCAGATGATACACAAATCTACCTATCCACTCCTGTCACACTGGATTCCAGTAGGGATGAGCTAATATTGAGCAATGGTGATATAAACAACAGTGATGAGGGTAATGATGAGGAGGATGACAACTTAAACCTTGAGAATAATTACCTGTGTTAACCTTAAATCTATCGCTATAGACAAATTACCCTACTTTATTTATCAATTCATTTACTTATTTTCTACAAATGTACAATATAGTATGTGGGAGCTCAGAGAAACCAAGCATTTCAGCCTCAGCAGTATCCTTGGGCCTGATCCAGACCTACACATGAGAGCGGAGCGTATTACCGCTTCAGCGTAAAAATTTTCACTCCCATGACACTCCCCTTACCTTTACCTCCATACGCCGGCTGAACCCTACCCTAACTTTTCCCGGCGTCGGTACGAATTTTCGTAGCGACATGCTGATCGTACCGGGCTAAGCACGCCCATACTGTACAATTTAAATGGCTCCCCCCGCCTACATTCCCCAACCGCAGCGTCCGTACTAACTTCGTAATATAAACGCGCCCTGTCGTCGGTAAATATGCAAATAATACGGACGCCTGAATCGCCGCTACGAAAAGGTCTTTGGTACGACAGGAAGTTGTCACTCTGCACACGCGCAGTGCATTTTTTCTGGTGTTAAACTGTGCATGTTCAGCGTAAGGGTGAGTGGGAGGGCTTAATGGTAGTTTGTTGCACCATTTTTCAATACCTTGTCATATTGCTGTAGCTACTGATAACTCTGAGTTCAATACCAGAATCAAGTGATCAGTCAATCAAGACTTTGGTGTGGGACGCCCCAGAGAGTCAGAAACACACAGGTCAGGTGTTAGCAAGGCTCTACTTTATTCAGTGATTGGTCATCCATATTTATACAGTATTTCTTGCATAGTGATACATATAACTTGCATAATTATCAAAAATATCGAGACACGTCCACGAACAATGTTTCTGAGCCATCTGGCCTTTATTTCCGTTCTGCAAAGCTTGTGGTAAGCCTACTTCCCCATTTAGCTCAGTACAGTTTCGAGCATGATATCATAACTCATACATTTGAACATTTCTTTCTTTCTATGGGCACTCTGCCATCTGGAACAGAGGTGCCAAGGCTAAAAGGTCACTAGGCCCCTAGCCTCTTAGGCCTCTGGTCATCCAAAGGCCCAACTCCACTCTATCACTACTACTAGCCTGTTACTCAACCTTAAATCCCTTCTCGTGGCCTGAGTCCTGGTATTTCCATGCTGCTAATCAAATCTCATTTTAGTGTACTATTTGTTAATAGATATAACAGGTAAAACTTGAGTTGCTAAAAAGGAGTTGCTAACTCCTACAATCTATTGTCATGTCATGAGTCCTGAGATTTCCAGGGTGATATTCAATTCTTCCTCTTCTAATACATAAAATGGACTCTTACAATCTATTGTCTATACCAGGGGTTCTCAACCCTGTCCTAGTGCCACTTATACTCCTTTAACATCGCCATCCCTGCAATATCCCAGGTCTTTGAACCCGGCATATTGCCATGTCACCAGATGATCACAGGGTCACAGACCCTGTTCCACATTGCAGGGCTGACCCGCCATCATACTTTGTAATTTGTTTACACTTTGTAAACAAATCACACCAATCAAGTGCTTTCTGTGCTACCTGGGATGAAAACCCAGCTTAGCATCTTTCACTCATTAGACCCGGGTAGAGGCACCCGGACTCTTTCACACTAAGCCTCGACCCGGGCTGTTGCGGCTTGCCCCACCATAACCCGGGATTTAGGGGCGATGTGAAAGGGGTTATAGAGTCATGTTTCTTTTTTTCTCATTGTTACATTTTTGCAGAGCTGAGCAAGGCAGGGCAGGACAGATGTAGCTTTAAGCCGTCTATGATCTACTGGCCACATGAGAACATTTAGTAGACTAGGTCTACTTTTGACCAGCTTAATAAGACCATCAATGATTTTGGTCTCCTGCAGCCTTTAACCTTTAAAACCAGAGAGGGGAGTAAACTCCCCCTGTCATTCCCCTCTCTCGTGCGAGATTTATGGAAGTTACATTGCCATAAGCTTGCCTTTACTGAAACCCCTCCCACACTGTACAATTTAGGTTCTTCCCCCGCCCACCTTTGCAGGCGGAGGGGAAGCACAGCCCCTTACTGCAGATTTTCTGTCATATAGAACTAAGTTCCGTATTATAGAAGTTACGTGTGTAAAATGCACGTAACATCTGGAGGGTGCATGCCCTCCCTCCAGTCAAAACACCCCACTTACGCACTTTGCATGTGTAAGTGGGGTGCCAGACGCTGGTCTGGCCCATTGTGAGGTGGTCTAATTTGACTGGAAATACATGCTATTGAGATTAATAATACTGAAGGAACAAAAACACACACAAATGACATGATTGTAGCTAATTTGATCCTCTTTTAAAAAACTACATATCCAATACCAAAACATTTCATTTATTTTTTAACAAATACATCAAAAATGTATAACCAAAAAAAAAACATTTGGGGCGGCACTTATCTCTGATAACGTATCTGAATATTCCTTCTGTTAGCAACATACAGTACCAGCAACAAACGTAGAAAAGTGTACCTTGCACTATAATGCGCATTAGAAGAGTTACATTTATTCACATAAATATTATCAATAAACTGTTTTATGTTAGTGATAAACACACCTGGCAGCCCTCTTCAAAACATAGCCTGCAATTAAAATAGGATTATATCATAAAGACTTAGGGCTGGATTCACACCATCATAATTGTTTACATACGTGCCTAATTTTGCGTACTAGCTAGAATTGTAAAATTAGGCACGTATGTAAAAAATGACGGTGTTGTGAATCCAGCCCTTATACATTACATCTAGATTATTATAGTATATTGAGTTATTAAAAGTAATGTTTTCTCTCAGAATAATAAGCACAAAGCAATAAAAAAATGTTTAGCATTTACAACCTCACTAGAGACATTATGATAGCCAAACTTATTAAACACTTTTAAAATATTGGTTGTTATTGTGAAAAGGAAATAAAGCTAAATACTAAAAAATTATTAACTTGAAAAATTGCATATCTATGATCTTTGAAACACCTATCTGGAAACAGAAAGCCTATTTATATGTCTTTTGATTTGTTATAAAGAAAAGTGAACTACATTTGAGTGGTAATTTTTAGTCAACTCAGATCCTTACATTTTAGATCAGCAGGTCAACTATATATTTATAGATACTTAAGATAAATACCCAATCTGGGAGCGCTTTCAGTGTTGTTGATGTAAGAGGTCATGTATAAAGTGTGGTGTATAGTGCCAGGGATGTCAAAATGAAGGGAAATATAGAAAAAAATTTAATCCGTGGCAGAGATGGATAAATGTAAGTATATAATATTGTGCCAGGTCACCATGCTGTAAAAAATATATGCTTGCCTTCCTCCATCGCCCCTATTCTCCTGACAAGACCTGAGCCTAACTTCACCTATGGTGCCCAGAGATCTAGCCAGATCTGGCCATCGTAATTCTACATTTGGCATTTACTTTGCCTTACCCTGTCCACTCTATCTCACTTACAGTGTTTCCCTGTACTGTTACACATTTATGTCATTTCACATTCAATCAGACACTATCTCCTACCTTGTGGTGATATTCTTATGGGTTCTAACTGATAAGATACAAGGAGATAGAGAAGCTATAAGATATAGGAGAATGACAGACATTCCATTTCAGTACATTCTTCTTGTGAAAAATAAATATACAAGCTTTGCATAAAATATGATTATTTGCTCTTCCTAATCTGTGTGAGGTCTTGTCTACATGTATATAAACGTATATAAAATTTAATGCATAAATATAAGTTGAGGATCATGAGCCAGAATTATTAGCAGATGTCCTATATTTTGTACATGTGAGGGTAGTATACACCTTGCTCTCCTCTGGCATGTATGGGCCTAATGCATACAGAACACTACCTTAAGCCTCTGCATGCAGTAGACTTAGCCATCTTTTACTATATGTTCTGCATTCCAGATCCCATGCACCATACACAAAAGTACACATGGTGAATGCACCAGCCCTCCCTTCAGAGATTGACTTCCACATGGAATGCCTCATTGGTCAGCTGCATTCTGATGCAGAATTCACAGTACTATGCATGCAATTTGAGAGACAACTCACGCTGTTATGATACCGGTGTCCCGCTTCCCAAGCGCAGAGTCTATATGGGGCCTGGTCTTTGCTAGGTCCCCTGATGGTGAGGATGCAAGACACCCAGCAGATCTCGACACCCTGTAGGCGGTAACCTGTACCAATACAGAGTCCTGGGAGAGAACCTTAATTGGTGAAGGCATAGGAACGGGTATAGGAAAGACCAGAACCGGACTAGAGAGTGATAGTCCCCCAGCACCAGGGTAGGCAGCGGCAGACTGGAGTATAGACAGAATAGCACTGAGAAAAGGTACAAACAGTCAGTCACTCACTAATGATAATAGTACAAAACTGGAGTGGAACAAAGAGGTAAGTGTAGACCCATGGTATACTCCACAATTACCAGCACAGGACTGGAGAAACACTGAGAGGTAAGTATGAATAACAGACACTCACCCCAGTTACCAGTACAGGACTGGAGTGGCACTGAGAGGTAAGTATAAATAAAAGACACTCACCACAGTTACCAGTACAGGACTGGAGTAGCACTGAGTGGTAAGTAAGAATAACAGACACTCACCACAGTTATCAGTACAGGAAATGGAGTAGCACTGAGAGGTAAGTATAAACAAGCAAACTGAGACACAACTAAGACCACTCACTCAGGAAGCACTGGAAGGATGCCAGAAAGACAAGCAGGAACAAGAGTCTGGAAGAGGAGACAGGCTAAGAAATATAGGCATGGGAGGTCCGACAAGTAGGACAGCGTGGATGCTATAATGGTGCCAAACAGACGCCGGAACTTAACAGAAGGTGCAGCCAATGTGATGGCAGCAGCTCCCACCGAGCACAGCGCGGAAACGCGTTTTGATATCCAGGAGACAGCCAGGACGACTCTCCAGGGTACACGCCGCCCGCTAATTTTGCTAATTTCATAAAGTGCTAATTTCTCATTTAGCACTTAAAAATAAATATTTTCATTATACAAAAAAACACAAAACCATTACATAGTGATTAGAGATACAATCTCCATTAAAAACAAGCACAGTGCAACTGCATATGATAAGTGTCAAACCTGCTGATTATTTTCTTTTTCCCTGGAGGTTAAGTTCTGTCCAATGTCCACACACCTGGAGTTTCCTGGATTGGAATCACGTGTCTGCTTGTTCCTCCAAGGCTGCAGCTCTTGAGATGACTGTGTGTCTGATGTCATCCACTATGACTCACTGCCTTGACAAACAGTGAGTCAGAGCCAATCAGCAAGCAGGAAGGAAGTTCAATGTCTATCTCTCCCCCTGCAGCGTCTTGATAGCTCATTCTGAGTCACAGTGATCTAATCTTTCTGAGTCACTGTGACTCAGAATGACCTAATCAGGCACCGCAGGGGGAGAGATGATCTCAGCCATCCAGTTACTACTGCTGGCACTGCTTTCCTTCTGCCTGACACTCGCTGCTCGCCTCCACAGTAAGTCTGTAGCGTACACATTTTATTGATAGACAACAACCCAGGCTTTATGTCGCCCCCATTTTATTGATCCGATAAATGTGTGCAGGTAACCTTCTGAAAGATATTTTAGTTTTTGGGCCATATGCTTCTTATAATACTAAGTCTTCTTTTATTGTCTCAGACTCATTATGTTCATTTTCAAGAAGCCTCCCACCCAAATGCTTGAAAATACATAAACATTTGAATAATTAAAATACTGATTAGCTGCATAATGTGACATGGACTGTCCTTGTCACTATGCACAGGCTGATGCTCTGTTGCTAGGCAACCATATTGTGCCACGCACAAAGCAAAATAAGGCATATTGTGCTCATTTCTCTTTGGTTCCATGGGTATTTAAATAGCAGGAGCACATTCAGATTCACTTTCTCAAGAATGGGGATTGGATCCAGTTTGGCAAAGTTTCCTTGTGCGTCAAAAGATCGAGACAAGGCATCGGCCTAGGTTTTCTTCTTTCCAGAGTAGAATATTATTACCAGATCGAATCTGTAAAAGAATAGAGACCATTGAGCATGGCGGGAATTCAGACAGGAGGCGTTTCTGAAGAAAAGTATGTTCTTATGGTTCGTGAAAATGGTAACAGTATGAATGGCCCCCTCAAGCAGATAATGCAACTTCGCCAGGGCTAACTTAATGGCAAGTAGCTCCTTCTTGCCGGTGGTAGTTAGCAAAGCCCAAGAACCTCTGAGTGGCATTGAGGCCTTGGGGTTGGGTCCAGTTCAACACAGCAGCGACTTTATCAAGATTCATCTGGATTCCATTCCTGGAGATAATATGTCTCAGGAATGAAATTAAGAGTTGACAAGACATTTCTCAAGTTTACAATAGAGAGAATGTCTCATCAGATGGTCAAAAATGGAACACATTGTTAAAGAGAAGACAAAATCAAAATGTTGTCCAAATAGACAACAACATACTTGTACAGGACATCTTGGTAAATCTTGTTAACAAATTCTTGGAACACTGCAAGTGCATTGCCAAATGTCATCACCAGATACTCACAGTGACTGTTGCGGGTATTGAAGGCAGTTTTTCACCAGCCTTAATGTGGATAAGGTTATACGCAAGCCGCGAAGTTCCATCTTGGTGAATATCACAGCACTTTAGATGTGGTGAAAGAGTCCTGAGATCAGGGGCAGTGGGTATTTATTTTTGATTGTGATGGAATTCAAACCCTTATAATCAATACAAGGGCGTAAAGAGCCATACTTTTACAAAGAAAAACCTGAGCCAGCAGGAGAGGTGAAAGGCTGAATGAAACCTCGGGCCAAATTTTCGGTGATGTTTTCAGACATGGCCTGTGGCTCTGGTACTAAGAGTGGATATACCCGTCCATGAAGAGGAATCTTCTGTGGTTGCAGATCTATGGGGCTGTCCCATGGGTGATATAGCAGAAGTTTTTCTGTAGAGTTGTTGTTAAAGATGTCTGCATAAGACTTTATATGAAGACTATATGAAGATGTCCAGGAAAGTGGTAGTGGAACAGATAGAAGATAATACAAGTCTTGTGATCTTCTTTAGGCAGGACTGTTAAAACGAAGAACTCCAAGAAATGACTAAGGCTGTTTTTCAATCCAAGAAGTGGGAGTGTCTCTGTAACCATGGAAGTTCAAGAATTATGAGGTGAATTGCCTGAGGTAGAACTAAAAAGGAAACCTGCTCATAATGCAGGATGCCAACTTGCAAAGTTAATGACAAAGCACGTGAAGAAACTTGACTTTGTGAGATGCAATTCCCATCAACTGCAGTAATAACCAATAACTGAGATATGGGTTCAAAGGACTAGTTCAAAGCCTTGGCAAACTGAAGGAAAATGAAGTTACCAGCAGCACCAGAGTTGACAAAAGCCAAAGATGTGTGGGCTAAACAGGGAGAGTAGCAAGCACTCAGTTGGGCGAGGTACCAGGGATATGAGCAGATGGCTCCATAGTGCTCAACTAACACTAAAATTTGGTAGCAAATTAGAGGGTGTGGGTCCAGTGCTCAATGTCTGGTGTGTCTGATATTTCTGGAGATATTCTAATATTATGGTTCATAGGATGGTAGCAAACAGCGCTAACAATTCCCTTGTGTCTCTAATGTGTTATACTGCAGGGTATAAGTATTGGTGGCAATCCAAAAAAAAGTCAGTATATGTTAGTGATTAGTCTTCTAAATGTACTATATTCAGTCCCAAAAGTTGGTCCTTTAAATTAGCTGATTATACCTTAGTTACCAGGGGTGAACAGGTGGCGGGAAGGGTGAGGGAGAGAAGAGAGAAAGATACAAAACAAAGGGGAAATAGTGTAATACTGTCATACAATATGAGTAATATTGAAAGAGTTGCACTCACAAAATTGTACTTGGGTCTCAGCGTGTAGTAGGTCTTTAAATGTTCCGTTCTGGTGCCTTGTCAGTTCCATGCTTCCTGGGTTGTCTCGGTGGTCAGATGTCCGGATGTGCCGGTCAGCGACTCAGGAGAAGGATGCCAGGCAATTGTTGCTGCTCCTCCATCGGATCTTAAAAGTGTTGAGCTGCTAGTGCTCTCCTAGTGCCACTGTGACAATAAGAGAAGCAGTACGTTTAGACTATTACATAGAAAGTGACGGCAGATAAGAGCCACATGGCCCATCTAGTCCACCCATTTGTTTATTCAAAACTATACTGACCCTAGACCCTATTTACCCTCAATTTGGTTTACAATTTAGGATATTCTTATATTTATCCCAAGCTTGTATAAACTGTTATACTGTATTGGCCTCAACCACCTCAGATGGGAGGCTATTCCACTATCACCCTTTCAGTGAAGTAATTTTTCCGCACATTTCCTTTGAATCTACCACCCTCCAGTTTATATCCATGCCCTCGTGTTCTATTACACTTTTTCTTCTGAAAAATGGTACCCTCCTCTAGCTGGTCACAACCCTTGATGTATTTGAAAGCTGCTATCATGTCCCCCCTCTCCCTTCTCTGCTCCAAGCTATACATGTTTCGTTCCTCTGCATGCAGGGATATATCTTTGAATTGCTTACTGCACACAGATACTGACCAGCTTTACTATCACACTGTTATTTAGACTTGGTATAGGAAACAAAACCTCTCAACTGTAATACTGTTTGCAACAGATGAAATATGACTTCCCTGCAATCAACATGGTTTATCCAAGGAATAACTAAGTTCAAGCACTTAACTAGGTCTAGATCCAGCCCAATGAGATGAGTTTGTTCAGAGAGGTGGGAAAATTTGTGGAGATCAGATCATCCTTCATACAGTTTGACAGATCTTGACAGAACGCTGCAGAAAACACCTCATTGTTTGTCTCGGAAGCTAGATGGAACTGAACAGCATATTGACCCATGGAGGAAGAACTTTGCCACAAAGGGTAGGGGGTCGAAGCAGCAGAGGAAACCTGGCCAGGTTCATCAAACACCTTCTTGAAGTGTTCTAAAAATTAAGTACAGTTATATAGCAGCGGTTTATCTTTTTCCCAGAGGGGAGAATCCCAAGCCAAAGCCTCTCTGGTGAGAAGTGAAATAATGAAAGCAAACTTGGCTTTTTTCAGATGGAAAGTTTCCCGGCAATAATTCAAAGTGTATGCCACATTGATTCAGGATGCCTCTACACTTCTTGGGATCCCCATTGTATTTATTGGGTTTAGGAATTTTAAGAGAGGTGGGATGAGTAACCGGAGGAGGTGTTACCGTAGCCTGTACAGATGTTGTGGTGGGCGTTGGTTGCAGAGCGGTTAACTCCAGAATGCAATGAACTAGTTGTCTCTGATTATTCTTTTATTCATCAACTCTTTCCATGAGCATATGGAGGCTCTCCAATGGTGACTGCTTCTCATCCTGGTCTATGGCCAGAGTATTCTGTCACAGAATCACGGGGAAACAAAACAGGACCCAGATAGAGATTTGGACTGACCACCTGGAAGCTGAGTCTAAACCATGGTCGGGTATTCACCAGAGCCCCAGATAGTGGGGACGGTCTTGGCTGCAAACCATGGCAGGCCGCTAAACAGGTATCAGGCTTGGGGTAGAGGGCATTTGTTTATTCTATACTGTACACAGTATATATAATGGATAATACATGAATAAAATAGATCCTAAACTGTGTTAATCAGTAACACTGAACA
>WWET01007677.1:34199-47998 GCA_011038615.1 Limnodynastes dumerilii | reverse complement strand
TTTGGTGGTAATGTGAAAGGGGTATCAGAGATCGTTTTATAATGGATTACGATCTTTATATGATGTCAGAGATATTTTAACGATGTGTTAATATTTATATGATGTCAGAGATCTGATCAAAATGTATTAAGATCTTTAAATTGTTTCAGAGATCTTTTTATGATGTTTTAAGATAATTTTATGATGTCAGAGATCATTTTATGATGTAATAAATTCTTTATATGATGTCAGAGATCTGTTTATTATGTACCAAGATATCTTAATGATGTCAGAGGTCTTTTTAGGATGTATTAAATTATTTTTATGATGTCAGAGATTTTTTTTAATAATGTATTTAGATCTTGTTATGATGTCAGAGATCTTATTATGATATATTAAGATCTTTTTATGATGTCATACATCTATATAGGATGTAGTAAGATATTTATATGATGTCAGAGATCTTTTTATGATGTCTTAGAACATTTTATAATGTTTTAAGATCTTTAAATGATGTCAGAGATCTTTTATGATGTATTAAGATCTTTTTATGATGTCATACATCTTTTTATGATGTATTAAGATTTTAATATGATGTCAGAGATCTCTTTATGATGTACCAAGATCTTTTTATAATTTCAGAGGTCATTTTAGAATGTATTAGAATCCTTTTATGATGTCAGAGATTTTTTTAAAGATGAAAATAGATCTTGTTATGATGTCAGAGATCTTTTTATGATGTATTAAGATCATTTTAAATTGTCAGAGATCGTTTTATAATGGATTATGATCTTTATATGATGTCAGAGATATTTTCATGATGTGTTAAGGTATTTACATGATGTCAGAGATCTGATTAACATGTATTAAGATCTTTAAATTGTGTCAGAGATCTTTTTCTGATGTTTTAAGATCATTTTATGATGTCAGAGATCTTTTTTGCTATATTAAATTCTTTATATTATGTCAGAGATATTTTTATAATGTACCAAGCTCTTTTAATGATGTCAGAGGTCTTTTTAGGATGTATTAGAATCTTTTTATGATGTCAGAGATTATTTAATATGTATTAAGATCTTTAAATGATGTCAGAAATCTTTTATGATGTATTAAGATCTTTTTATTGATGTCAGAGATCTTTTTATGACGTTTTTAGATGTTATGATGATGTTAGAGATTTTTCATGATGTATTAAGATATTTTTATGATGTCATAGATCTTTCTATGATGTATTAAGATCTTTATATGTCAGAACTCTTTTTATGATGTATTAAAATCTTTAAATGATGTCAGAGGCTATTTTATGATGTTTTAAGGTCATTTTATGCCAAGATCTTTTATTGATCTCAGAGGTCGTTTTAGGATGTATTAGAAGCTATTTTTAATATCAAAGATTTTTTTTATGATATATGTAGATTTTGTATGATGTCAGAGATCTTTTTAGGATGTTTTAAGATCTTTATATGATGTTAGAGATCTGTTTAAAATGTATTAAGATCTTTAAAATGTGTCAGTGATCTTTTATGATGTTTTAAGAATTTTTTATGATGTATTAAGATATTTTTATGATGACAGAGATAGTTTTATGATGTATTAAGATCTTTTTATGATGTCAGAGATCTTTTTATGATGTCAAAGATCTTTTTATGATGTATAAAGATCTTTCTATAATGTCAGTGATCATTTTATAATGTACTAAGATCTTTTTATGATGTCATAGAACCTTTTATGATGTATTAAGATCTTTATATGATGTCAGAGATCTTTCTATGATGTGTTAATATCTTTTTATGATGTATTAAGATCTTTTTCTGATGTCAGAGATCTTTTTATGATGTATTAAGATATTTATATGATGTCAGATATCTTTTTATGATGTATTTAGATCGTATGATGTCAAAGATATTTTTATGATGTATTAAGATCTTTTTAAAATGTCAGAGATCGTTTTATAATGTATTAAGGTCTTGTTATGATGGAAGAGATAGTTTTATGATGTGCTAAGATCTTTTTATGATGTCATGTAACATTTTAGGATGCATTCATATCTTTAAATGATGTTAGAGATCTTTTTATGATGTATTAAGATCTTGTTATGATGTCAGAGATCTTTTTATGATGTATTAAGATCTTTATATGATGTCAGAGATCTTTTTATGATGTATTTAGATCTTGTTATGATGTCAAAGATCTTTATTTTTATTTTTTTTAACCATTACATTTTTATTGAATTTTTCAGAAAAGTAAAATAAGGTGGTACAGAAAAAAAGAAAAGGGGGAAGGGAAGCTTACATATCACATTTCCCATTGTACAAGTTATCGACATATCAATATGTATTACAATAACATACATATACACGTTATAAAAACTGTGGAAAATCTTTTATAACCAGATAAGTATAAGATAGCATTTGTGATGGTATCTACCAGCTAATAAGAAGGTTGTCAGAGGAGGGTAGGAAAAAAGGGGGGGAGGGGGAGGAAAGGGGAGGAGAGCTACCCGAGGACATTTAAGGAAGGAAATTCAGCAGATAATAGCCAAACTATTACATCAAACTTCAACCAGCACTTCTGAATTTGGACTTTCAGGGGTTTTTCAGGAGTTTTACTAAGAATAGTAGTAGACTTGGACGAGTTATGAGAGTTACTGTCAATATACTGTGCCTATTTATACCAGAGAATCAGAGGAGAGGTGGGCTTAGGGGAGTATGGGACATCAAAAATTTCCATAGAATGGCAAAAGGACACCCTTGCAATGACTTTAGGGATAGAGGGGGTGGTTTGGGACTTCCAGAATTGCCCAATTTGGGTTTTAGCTGCTAATACAATATGGCCAATGATATACGTGCAATCCAAAGTAAGTCTGTAGGGTACAGATGAAGCAAGGCTATTTGTGTTGGCAATGAAATCTCGATTTTTCAGACCTCTTTTATCAATATAGCTATCTCCCTCCAGAATGGCTGAATAGAAGGGCACTCCCAAAAGATATGAAATATATCTCCAATCTCCCCGCACTGGCGGCAACAAAGCCTGGATTGGTTAGGCAATATTTTATGAAGACGGGCCGGCATGAGATAAAGACGATGTACTAATTTAAGTTGTCTTTCGGAATGATTAATACATTTGGAAATTTTGAAGATGAGCGTGTAAATACTTTCCCATTGAGAATGGGAAAATGTCATTTTGCAATCTCCTCCAGCTTTACAAGGGAGATATAACCGAGAACTAACCATTCTGGGAGGACGTTTTCACCAGACATAAGAGATCATAAGGGTGCGTAGCTTGTTAAGATGATTGGTGGGGGGGGGATAAGGGATTGTCCTGAAATAATAGAGTATTTTGGGCAGTATCATCATTTTAAAAGCAGCTATGCGTCCCAACCAGGAGACTTCGTACTGCATCCAGTCCCTAGTTAATTGAGAAAGTTGGTTAATTAAGGGAGTATAGTTACATTCAAATATTTTAGAAGAATGGGTAGGAATGGAAATCCCTAGATAGGAAAGCGAGTCTCTCTTCCACACATACGGAAATGATGTTTGAAGACGCTTAATTAGTGTAGGGGAAATGTTAATGGGAAGGGCTTCTGTTTTAGAGGTGTTTAGCTTATAATAGGAGGCCTGAGAAAAAGCATTAAGTATGGAATGCAGTCTGGTAAAGAGGTAATAGGGTCTGACACAAAGAGCATAACATCGTCGGCAAATAAGCATATCTTCTGCAAAGTTGAACCAAATCCAAAGCCAGGGAAAGGAGGGGAGGACCAAATTGTTTCAGCCAATGGCTCTATTGCAATAGCAAAAATCAGTGGGGATAAGGAACAGCCCTGGCGAGTACCGTTTTGGATCGGAAATGAGTCAGATAGAAAGCCATTAATGAAACACGGCATTGGGTACTGTGTATAAAGCCAGAATTGCATGTAAGATTGGACCAGTGAAACCAAATTTAATAAGGATCTGACTCATGTATCCCCAGTGCAGACGATCAAAGGCCTTTTCTACATCAAATGAGAGAAGGATCCCCTGAAGGCCATTAGAATTTAGTAAGTCTACAACGTCTAGGACTCATCGAGTGGCATCTGATGCTTGACGATTTAGGATAAATCCAGCTTGATCAGGATGGATTAATGTTGGCAAAAGTGGGGCAATTCTATTAGCTAAAAGTTTTGCATAAATTTTAAGATCTACGTTTAATAACGCAATTGGTCTATAATTTTGGGGAGTTGTTGGGTCTTTCCTCGGCTTTGGGATAGCCACAACCCGTGCCAACAACATTTCCGCTGGAAAAAATCTCCCTCAAAAACAGTGTTATACAATTTAGTTAGCAAGGGGGCTACTTGGTCAGAAAACTCTTGGTAAAAGGAGGAGGTAAAGCCATCCGGACCCGGGGCTTTACCTTTGGGGAGAGAATTGATAACTGCTTTTATCTCTGTTTCAGACCATGAGGCATTTAAACTTCCTAAGTTTTCTGTACTCAGATAGGGAAGTGTAACATTTTCCAGAAATTTCCCAATAGATTCTAGAGAAGGTTGAAAAAGATCTTGGGTGTTTTGTAGGTTATACAGACGGGAGTAGTATTCTGCAAAATGATTCACTATATGAAATGGATTCAAAATCTTTTTGCCTACAGGAGAAATTAAAGGATTGACACGATAGGAAGCTTGCCGAGTTCTAAATTTACGGGCTAATAATTTTATTTTTATTTTTTATTCTGTTTATTAAGTGTTTCATTTTAACATGTTAATATGACATGTACACTTCATTATTGCAAAAAGATTTTCCATGCGATACAATGAGGACATTAGTCAGCATACATTTAACAATTTTGTCATAAGAAAAGACATCCGTTTGACATGCAACTCTATTGTATGAAAGTACATGTATTGCATTTACAGATACATTTATAACAGCCATTCACAACACACCAATTCAAATTCAATAACAAAAAGAAAAATTGTAATGAAATAAAAATAAAATAATATGGAAATAAAATAAAATAAAATTAAATTAAATCAAATCATGTGTCGTACCATTTCTGCACATATAAATTTGCAAGTAAAGGGGACCAAATCTAAGTGATACGGGTACCCCCATCAGGGGTAGACTAAAAACTACCTGGCCCCACTCCCTTCCATAAGATAAGACTTGCATATCTCGTGGTTTTTACCATGGTATGCCACTCTCTACTCACTCTCCCTGAAATTGATAATGCTTTGTCTCCTCCTCAACCCTGCAATTGCCTATACAGATACCACGTGGTTGTGTCAAAAAGCTTAAATATCTGAGATTGCGCGTCTGCTCCCAATTGATCGATTTAGGGACCCCATTTCTTGTAAAATTTTTCAACACCTTTTTCTATGTCAGGCATGGTGGCCTGTCTATCCCAATATAAAGTGCTCATTATTAAACCCTTAACTGTACCCAAGAAGGGGGGAAGACCAAGATAACTACCAGAACTGGTATCAACCCACGGCCCAGTGGCTCAAGGTCCCAGTGCTCCAGATTCATGCAAAGCATAGCGAGTGGGTCTTTCGCAACTCGCAATTGAAAAGTCTGATTTATGAATCTAATAACTTTATTCCAGAACTGTGATATTTTCCTACAATACCAAAGATTATGGAAAAAATCCACATTTTGGTGTTTACATTTAGGGCAACTGCCTTGGTCATAAGGAATCATATGCTTCCTCTGATTTGGGGCTATATGCATTCTATGTATAGTCTTAATATGAGATTCTTGCAGTTGCGCGGAGTGCAAAATTTTCATAACCTGTTCATGGTATTTTAAAAGGGGTTCTTGGGAAGTAATTTCCGGAATATCTATGCTCCATCTAGCCACTACACCCTTCCATAGCTTCTCACTACGCGCCTCTAGTAAATCTCTCTGCAGGAATCTGGTTTTATAGCTATTAGTCCTCACATGCAGCAGCTTCATGAGTTCATCTGCCTGAGTATCATCTTCAAAGGCCTTAGGTTGATTTTGGGCATAATGCCTGACTTGGAGGTACATAAAAAATTGGGAATTCGCAAGGGAATACTTTTCGCTTAGTGCCTGGAATGTCAGGATCTGACCCCCTGGATCAAATATGTTGCATATTGACATAATGCCTTTGGATTTCCAAATTGTAAAAATGCTATTCTCCAAACTAGGGGAGAACAAAGGATTCCCCCAAATAGGAGCGTATCTAGAGCTGGAAGAATTATGTTGTAGTCTGGCATTAATCCCAAGCCAATCTTTGTAAGTGTCTTTAAATAAAACATTATTGAGTTCCTGAGAGGGAATCTCTTTACGAGAACACAACAGCAGCACCGCAGGTGAATCAGGATAAAACATCGTCCAAGTATAAAAAATTGGGAATTCGCAAGGGAATACTTTTCGCTTAGTGCCTGGAATGTCAGGATCTGACCCCCTGGATCAAATATGTTGCATATTGACATAATGCCTTTGGATTTCCAAATTGTAAAAATGCTATTCTCCAAACTAGGGGAGAACAAAGGATTCCCCCAAATAGGAGCGTATCTAGAGCTGGAAGAATTATGTTGTAGTCTGGCATTAATCCCAAGCCAATCTTTGTAAGTGTCTTTAAATAAAACATTATTGAGTTCCTGAGAGGGAATCTCTTTACGAGAACACAACAGCAGCACCGCAGGTGAATCAGGATAAAACAGAGCTTCCTCCAAGTCTAGGTTAATATAAACTTCCCTGTGTAGCATCCAGTCCGCTATAAATCTAAAGAATATAGAGTGAGCAAAGGTCGCTACGTCTGGAATGCCCAGGCCTCCCTGTCCCTGAGATTTGCAATCTAGTTAAAGCGGCTCTTGGCTTTTTATGTTGCCACAAAAATTTGGTAAACATTTTTTACACACTCCAATGTCCGTATCCGTCAAACCAAGAGGCAACATTTGGAGCAGGTAAGATAATTTTGGAAAAATTACACTTTTTAGGACAGCTGCACGGCCCAATAGCGATAATAGTAAGTATTTCCAATGATTCAGTTGCTTAGTGATCTCTTTAATAATAACTGTAAAGTGGGGGGGATTAAAACACCTAAATATTTTATCGAGTGAGAGGCAATTTTAAATTGTGTGACTACTGGGGCCACAGAGCGTAAATTTTCTGCTTGCGTGAGAGGTAACAATTCAGACTTCTGAAAGTTTATGCGGAACCCAGAGAAAGTGCCAAATTTGGTAATCACATCTACAATGGCCGGTATAGATATGTTAGGTTGAGAAATAAAAAGCATCATATCATCGGCAAATAGAGATAATTTCACCTTTACCTGCCTGATACATATACCCTTAAATTGCTCCATAGTGCGCAAGGTGATGGCAAGTGGCTCCAGGGCAAGGGCAAATAATAGTGGAGATAATGGGCAACCTTGCCTGGTGCCTCTCTCTATAGCGAACGGGGTAGATAAATAGCCATTACAAGCCACTTGTGTTTGTGGACGTGTATATAAAGTGGATAACAAACTTTGGAAGACGTCCGGAAAACCAAATCTCCCCAAAGTAAGAAATAAGTGGTTCCAGGTCACCACGTCAAAAGCTTTCTCGGCGTCGAGGGAAAGCAGCATGGTTTGCCCCTCTTCCCCCCGACCCCAAGCCAGCCCCTGTAGAATCAACAAGACCTTACGTATGTTAGACACTGAGTGTCTCCCCGTAATAAAGCCGGTTTGATCACGATTGATGATCGCGGGAAGAATAACTTTGAGTCGTTCCGCCATGATTTTGGTATATAGTTTGTAATCACTATTAAGTAGCGATATAGGTCTATAAGAACTTAGGAGTTCACTATCCCTACCTGGCTTGGGGAGTACTTTTATGACAGCTGCATTAAAATATAGGGGGACAGTACCAGACGTTTGTATACAATTAAAAACCTCTTGCAGGTGCTCTGCTACCTGGTCTATAAGTATTTTGTAAAAATCCCCGCTAAAACTGTCAGGTCCCGGAGCCTTTAACGATTTTAGCTTTTTAATTGAATTACTAACCTCCTGTGTAGTGACTGGAGCTGATAGCATCGCTACATGTGATGGTGACAATTGTGGGAGAGCGATATCTGCCCAAAATCTGGACTGCTCCTCCTCTTTTATAGTATCTTGGGAATATAGGCGATAATAGAAATTTTTGAGTTCCGCAACTATTTCAGATCCCTCTATAACCCTGGTACCATCCGCCCTCCTCAAGCTTTTTATAACATTAGGCCTACGCGTACCCGTCAACAGATTAGAGAGAAGACGCCCAGACTTATTGCCCTGCCTGTAAAACTTGTAACCCGTCTTCCAAGAACTCTTCCCGACTGCCAAGCTGAGAAACCAGATTATCAAAATAAATTTTAGCTTCTAAATACTTAACTTTATTCGTTGGATTGGGAGTGGTGATATATTTTTGGTAAACAGCAGTCAATTTTCCCTGTGAGTCCACATATAGCTGAACCCGAGATTTGTTAGCTTTAGCTACATAAGAAATTAACTCGCCCGTATCACCGATTTAGCCGCTTGCCAGTATAGCAAGGGGTCAGACTTGTGGTCTACATTGTTGTTAGCATAATTTGCCCAAGAGGCCTGTAACATATTTCGAAATTTAACAGAATTAGTAAGATTGGATGGGAAATACCACGGCCTATAATCTCCTTTGTCTACATTCCGCGTCAGTGTAACCCATACCAAAGCATGGTCCGTTAGGCAGATTGGTTCTATTTCAACAGCAAGTGCTCTAGGGAGTAACGAATTAGAAATCAATATATAATCCAACCGTGATAAGCTACCATGTGCAGCTGACAAGCATGTGTATTCTTTTTCTGTAGGGTGTCCAGCCCTCCATATATCACACAAATACAATTGGCTACACAGGGAGGCAATACCAAGCTTGGGAATCTTCCTGCTACGGTTGTTAAAAGATTGTCTATCCAGAACACTGGAAGCTATCATGTTAAAATCGCCGCCAACTATCATATGGGATGCACTTTTCGGCTTAGCCAATAATCTCTGAAAATTTTTTGGTCGGTAATGGCATTTCTCCCCTCCGGTTCAGAACCAGTTCCATGCAAAACACTTTGCACATGACTATGCACCAATGTAACCACCCCTCGAGACCTAGAATTGAATGATGAAGATGATACTACTTTATAACCCAACATGTTCAATTTTTCCACCTCTGTACATTTCAGATGTGTTTCCTGCAACATCGCCACGTCAATTTTCATTTTTTTCAGATAGACAAATATTTTTTTCTGTTTAATGGGAGATTGTATACCGCCCACATTCCAAGTGCATAATTTTATAGAAGCCATAAGGTATCAACCAGTATACATGAAAACATTATAAACTGAAACATCTCTCTGACAGAAAGCAGATAGACCTTCACTGCAAGGAGTGTAATCCAAGATAGTAGTACATGAGATAATGGCATGATGGGTGAGAGATCATGCAACATATCAAGGTGAACTGCAGAATGGTACAAATAATGAATAAAAAAGAAAAAAGAAAATAACTTAAAAAAAAAAAAACCCCAATAAGGGATCAGAACATCAAACATAACTATGCAACCAAACACTGGCGGAAACGGCACCAGTGCAGCCAAATTTCGGAACCAGACTTTCGAGGCAAAGTTATCCAAGGTATAGGTTTTCCTGGTTTTACCTCCTATGGACCACGACATATTAAAGTATCGAGATAGAAAATATGCTAGTTATATACATCTTAAGCATGCTTGGCGAGAATATGCAGTCTCACCTCAATTTTACCACTTATTATTGTTTTTTGTTTGTTTTTGTTTTTCCCCCTTTTATTTATTTATTTATTTATTTATTTATTTGAATTTTTTTTTATTTTTCTTTAAATATTATTACCCCTCCCCTATATTTAGTATCTGCTATTGAACACCCCATAATACATCATTTTCCGATTTAACATTTCAGTTATAATAGCCAGTAATAATTATAGGTAATAATACTTATCGCTAAGAAGCAATACAAAGTCACGGTAAGAAATCCTCTGGCGAAGAAGAAGAGTTTCAAGGGGTACAGTTCACAAGCTATAAAGCAATTAGCTCATGGTGTCCAGATATGTCCCTGAGCCACTGATCCCCTCGCAGGACGGTATATGAAAGAAGACAAGCCCGCAGCAATCATTCGGACCCATGGGTAGACTCCACTTCCACACTGCCAGCTTGGTCTTGAAGAAACGCCTGAGCCTCGGACGCAGACAGAAAATCTTTATAGCCTTTGCCGATGAACAACCTGAGCCATGCCGGGAACAAGAGAGCGAATTTTTGTTGGGATTGCACCAGCTGATAACAAATTGTCGTAAACTCCCTTCAAGCTCGAGTCACCTCTGCGGAATAGTCTTGAAAGAGGCGTAATCTTCTCCCTTCCCAAGTGAGCACATCAGACTTTTTAAAGGCCATCCACAGCAGTTCTTTATGAACAAAGTTTAGGCATCGAAATATCACCACCCGTGGTCGATTCTGTGAATCCTCTCTAGGGGGTCCTAAATGGTGGGCTCTTTCCACAATCATATCTTGGCAATCAGCTTGCACATGAAGTAATTTAGGTAGAGTGCCAGTAAAAAATTCCAGGAGACCAGGGCCTCTTAGAGATTCCGGAAGCCCCACCAGCCTTAAATTATTATGCCTAGAGCGATTTTCTAAGTCCTCTACTTTGCTCCATATCTTAGCTTGTTCTTTTTGAAGAATCTTAGTAGTGGATTTTAGCACTTGCACCTCCTGAAAGGAGCAGTCACAGCAGTCACTCTCTGATGTATAGAGGCCACCTGTTCCTTTATTTCCTTCCGGTTGAAGGAGTCAGCCTGCACCTGCATAAGGGGCGCCATGGTCTCTCTGATTGCCTTGACCACGTCTCCGTATGATATAGGAGTCAGCAGGGAGTCTTGAGCATCAGGGGAGCTAGAGTTTTCTACTCGGTCAGGGGAAGAAGGGGAAGCGCGGGAATGGGGCTCCGACGCGGCCGCCATATTGGATGTAGCCTGCGAGCGGTCCGTTCGTGTTCTCTGCACTTTAGGGGGCATCAGGACAGGAAAATGCCGCTTCATATAGTGGGAGATCGGTTCAGCTGAGGTGCGCTGCAATTTTGGAGCTGTTAAAGGCTGATGTCTGTAGGATATGCCATGCGAATGCCGTGGTCACAGCGGAGCTGAGGTAAGTCGCGTCTTACCGCATCTCCACCAGAACCGGAAGCCCCAGGCTAATAATTTTTCAAAAGTTTAAAAGGTTTTTTTTGAAGGCTGTTTGTGTACGCATAACCAATTTGCTTTGGAGATCTTTACGGGTATCTGCTATTTCCAACGTAATTTGTGGTGAATGGTAAATTTTATGGCTGTTTTCCAATTGTGACAGCCTTAAAAGCAGTTGTAAAAAGACATGAGAATTTTGACGATGGATCCTAGAACCTATTTCAATAGACTCCCCTCCTAACACTGCTTTCAAGGCACACCAAGGGGTAAACACATTCGTTTGGTCTGGAGTATTGTGTAACAGATAATCTGATAGAATATTGGCAAATTCCGTTTTTGCAATAAAATCTGTTATAATGTAATTCGGTAGTCTCCACGGGCGAGACGGGGTGTTATTTTCTGAGTATCCCAACACCAAATTATTGTGGCATGGTCTGACCATATTCTCGTAAGAATGTCTATATAAATCGAGTGCTGGAGGGTCTATTTATCAGAAAGGATTAGGTCGATACGAGAATATGTTTTGTTGGGAGTGGAATAAAAGGTGTAATCTCTTTCACCAGGATGTAATACTCTCCACACATCAAAAAGCTCAAATTCCCTGAGTAATTTTGTAAGAGCAGCTGATTGAGCCTCCCATGACCCACTAGTATCTAGGGCAGGATCAGGGACCAGATTAAAATCACCTAATAAAATAAGATGTCCTTTCCCAAGAATCTGAATTTGCTCAAACAGGGTACGAAGAAATTATATTTGGTGGGTATTAGGGGCGTATATCGTTACAATAGTGACCCAGCGAGAGTCAAGCTTGCCTATGATTATAATATATCTCCCATTTTTATCTGATGTTTGTGAAACAAGCTCAAATTGAACTCTTGAGTGGATCAATATAGCCACTCCATTGTTTTTAAATGGGCCATTTGATGTGTAACAGATGGGGTAATGATGATTAGTAAATCTTGGAGGAGATCTAAAATGAAAATGTGTTTCTTGAAGGGCTACTATATCTGCTCTATGGGATTGGAAACTTGCCAATGCGGGGGAGTTCAGCCCCTTAACATTCAGGGTAAATAGTTTAATCATAGCTTCCTGGTGGAGCGATGCGTATAATGTGGTTTGATTGAATTTGGATAAAAAGTGGTATTGAGACTATCCTCGGGGAGACTAAAAAATGACTGTGAACCCAATGGCAGCAGAGGGAATACGGGAAGGAAAACGAACAATAGAGTAATTTTTGGGGAGGGAAAAAACCACGTGCCCAGTATATCGGGCCGGGATGGGAGCCACATAGGACAGTGTGGCAACATAAGCATTGTGGGGGCGGGCCCACTCAAGTGAGATATACATCTCCGGGGTACCAATTGTAACAGGTAAATAACATTTGCGAAGAAGAAGAAAAAGTTTTTGCAAACAGTGTTTAACAAAGTGCTAAAATTTTTAATGTAAAACTTTGTCGAGACCCAATTAAACGTAGCCTACTCAGTATCAGTGCCGCCGTAGGGGTCAATCCCCATTATAAATCAAGTCCACTAAGCCGATATTTACTTCATCGCTATATGTTTGAAAAAGGAACTATGTAATGAAATTGAATAGTTGCGCAGAAGTATACTAAAGATTTCAACCAGGAAACAAAAAGAAAATCAGCTATGACACCGGGAGAGAGTTAGGCTCCACACAAAAAGTTACAGTTAGTTAAAGCATTGGTCTACTAGTAGGTCAGTCACTCATGGAATATTACTTGGCTGTTGTCCAATCTGATTGTAGCGGAAGACTAGAAGCTTGTACTTGGACGTTCCAGGATGACAAGAGAGAAAGTCCTTCCTCCATTGTAGAAATAACATGTAGAGTATTAGAATAGCGTATCAACAACTTTACTGGGAATCCCCAATGATATGGAATCCCTTGGGCTCATATGGCAATAGTGATGGGTCGCAGGTCCCATCTTCTATTAAGCGTGGCGGCCGATAGATCCGGGAATATTTATAGATTTTGTAGAAGCTCCGAATCCTCTTCATTGCGTGCGACTCTTAGGATGTTCTCTTTAGTGTGAAAGAAGTGGACTCTCATAAGAACGTCTCTAGACTGCAATGAGGGAGCCATATTAGACTTGGGTAGGCGGTGAATTCTGTCCAGCAGCAGTTCTGATTCAGGAGTGTCAGGGAGTAGTTTATGGAAAAGATCTTTCACATAAAGCGGAAGGTCCTGGTTTGAGACAAATTCCGGAATCCCTTGGATTTTAATGTTATTTCTCCGAGCCCGGTCTTTTAGATCAATAACTTTAAGTTTAAGGGAGTCCACTTCTTTTTGTAGAGATTCTTGGGAGTCAAGCAGGTCATTATGAGAGTGAACCAGCTCACCCATTTTGGTTTCAAGATGGTCTGTCCACTCAAGAACACTGGCCACCGGAGAGGAAGACTTCAATCAAGTAAAGAAAATTCATCTCACCTATAAGAAATAAAGAAAAAAGAAGACTTCAAACCGTGAGTGTAAAAAGATTTGTATTTAATACACACGATACAATACACACATTACACATAGCTTAGGAGAGATGACCACAGCAGGTAAGTGCACACAGTAGGGGACAATGTTAGATAGGGTTTATAACTTGTCTACATGCATACTGTATTTTAAGATTT
>WWET01007677.1:0-18464 GCA_011038615.1 Limnodynastes dumerilii | reverse complement strand
CTGCTGAAGGAAAGTTCTGTGAAGTTATGAATTTATGTTGAGAACTGTCAGGCAGTTAATGTGCCAGTTACATCACTTGAGAAGCTGTCTGGGTTAGAGAGGAAGAATATTTACATGGTGTATCAGCTGGTTTCACCAGGTGGAAAATATCATATAAGTAGCCAGATCAAAAAGTCAAAAAGTTGTAATAGGAATCTGCCAAAAAGCTGAGTTAGCACTGTAGTGTAATATTGAAGTTAAGAGTATTTGAGGTCCCCTCTCTTTTTTTTATTTTTTATTATTTAGTAGATTTGATGCTGATCTTGGTATTTACCCATTGTCCATATATATACAGTGATCTCTTTACTTCAAGGGATTAGAACAAAGTAAGTTAGGCAATTGAGACAAGGCCTAGTGCTAGTGCAGGGAAATATCAGACAAACGATTATGTAGAAGTTGTACTCTCCTATAGCTGGGATCAAGTTCCTGCACAGCAAAGCATCTGAAAAATACTTTGGGATTAAGGTTCTGCACAGCAGAGCAGTTATAGATATCTTTGTCTAGGGATTTTAATCCCTTTAAAGCGTTACTCAAAATGGCGCTGAGGTGCCTCAAGACCCTGCACTCAGCGTTTTAAGATGGCGCCCAACTGGCTCAGGATGCTCCAGTCAGTGTTGAGCACGTTGAAAGAGCCCCACCAGGCTGGCAGAGCTGCGATGAGGGTCCACTGGAGGGCTTATACCGCTTTCCCCACCTGGCAGCGATCACAGCACGAGCCCAGCAGTCTTATAGTAGGAGCTGTGGGATCTGACTGGAGTCTGGCACTCGTGAATCTGCCCGCTGCCGAGAGGACCAGAGCCGGTGATTTGAAGCACGAAGGTATCGGAAGGGATAGGGAGGTATGGCAACCCAAACAATACCGCTATAACTGCCTCCGGATAAATCAATTCGAGTAGCAGCGCCCGGAGCTCCCCACAAACACGTCCACTCGCTTCAGAGGCTAAGCCACTCCCAATTTTTATGATAATCTTAAGATATTTAAATGATATCAGTGTTCTATTTATGATGTATTAAAATCTTTTTATGATGTCAGAGATCTTTTTATAATGTATTAAAATAAATTTATGATGTCAAAGATCGTTTTATGATGTATTAATATCTTGTTATGATGTCAGAGATATTTTTATGATGTATTAAGATCTTTTTATAATGTCAGAGATCATTTTTTGATGTGCTAAGATCTTTTTATGATGTCATAGAACATTTTAGGATGTATTAAGATCTTTAAATGATGTCAGAGATCTTTTTATGATGTTTTAAGATCATTTTATGATTTACTAAGATCTTTAAATTATGTCAGAGATCTTTTATGATGTTTTAGGATCTTTATACGATATCAGAAATCTTTTAGGATGTATTAAGATCTTTAAATTATGGCAGAGATCCTAATATGATGTTTTAAGATTTTTTTATGATGTCAGAGATCCTTTTATGGTGTATTAAGATCTTTAAATGATGTCAGTGATCTTTTTATGATGTTTTAAGTTTTATTTTATAATGTCAGAGATCTTTTTAGGATGCATTAGGATCCTTTTTATGATATCAGAAATCTTTTTATAATGTATTTAGATCTTTTTAATATGTCATTGATCACATTATGATGTATTAAGATCTAGTCATGATGTCATAGACCTTTTTATAATGTCAGAGATCATTTTATAATGTATTTAGAACTTGTTATGATGTCAGAGATCGTTTTATGATGTACTAAGATCTTTTTATGATGTCATAGAACATTTTAGGATATATTATCTTTAAATGATGTCAGAGATCTATTTAAGATGTATTAATATATTATTATGATGTCAAAGATTTATTTATAGTGTATTTAGATCTTGTTATGATGTCAGAGATCTCTTTATGATGTATTAAGATATTTGTATAATGTCAGAGATTGTTTTATGATGTATTAAGATCTTTATATGATGTCAAAGATCTGTTTAGAATGTATTAATATCTTTAAATTGTGTCAGTGATCTTTTTTTTTTTTGCATCATTGAATTTTTATTGTTTTTATCGAAAAACATGCTTATGGGATACAAAAAGAAAAGGGGAGGGGAACTGTGCATATTGAGCCAAACAGTAACAAACATTGATAATACAATATCAAAAGCAACCCAATTTCCATATGGCACGTAATAAAACAGACTATGCAGATGGATAGAGAAAAAATAGGGGAAGGGGGAGGAGAGACAAGAGTGCGCTCACTCAGTCCCAAGCTTAATGATGCTCCAAAGGCAGTCCAGAAACAGTGTATAGTAAGGGGAGAATCCTTAAAAAGTTTTGCACTAGATCAAATAGGTAGTTAGACCGCGTCTTCCCCGTAGATTAGCGTGGATCCTGTGTCCATGCAGTAAGGATCTAAAAGTGAAACAACAAAGAGGGGGCGCCTCGTAGTGCAGTAACGTTTTTAATATGGAACAGAAAGATACATTGTACTCGTACCGAGTTAATCTTGAATAAAAAGCATGTCACACATAGCAGTGTCGAATACAGCAATACGGCAAACTGTTTACCGGCGTCCCGGGTAGATAGCAGTGCAAGTGTTCCGACGGAGTAAGGATCATGCAGCACGTGTAAGGTTGCAGGTCTGAAGTCTCTACCTCTACGCGTTTCGTTATGTAAATATAACTTCGTCAGGAGGTAGTGGTGACCAACGGAGCTGTCTTTTTATACTGGTGGGGGCGGAGCTTGTTTATACATAACGGAGTGTAAAAATCAATAGTATCACATTTGTAATATACACATCCCGTTACAATCCTTTGTCCATAGCAGCAATAACTCCGTGCGATAAGAATTAAACATAACAATAAAAGAAATATTAAATTAAGATACATACAGCATACATTGGAATAAACCGTTACAAATTTAGATTTAAAATGACAGTGTCGAATTTAAAGTGCTAGTGCTTTATTGTTAGAATGAGCCTCAATTTACTAGGCAAAGATGTAATGAGCTGAGAGAATATTTTCTATAACATAATAATGTTTTTAGATCTCTATCTCAAGCTTAATGCTTGAATTTATTTAAAATATAGTGCAATACAGATATACTGCACTAGAAACGACACTGTCAAATGCACATATATAAGTACAAATAGATCAATTCATAATATATAAAAAAAAAATTTGGAACTATACCTAAAAAGTCTTTAGTTTTTTTTTGCATCATTGAATTTTTATTGTTTTTATCGAAAAACATGCTTATGGGATACAAAAAGAAAAAGGGAGGGGAACTGTGCATATTGAGCCAAACAGTAACAAATATTGATAATACAATATCAAAAGCAACCCAATTACCATATGGCACTTAATAAAACAGACTATGCAGATGGATAGAGAAAAAATAGGGGAAGGGGGAGGAGAGGAAAGATAGTGTAGGGGGAGGGAGGGTACACTCATTTTGGCTTGCCAAGTCCGGGCTGTGAGTGAATACTGCCCAGTGGGTGACTGTCTAATCAGGGATTATTGGAAATATTCATAAAGAAGAAAGACCCTTTACAAGTCTCCATTTGATATTTTCAATGTTACCAGGAGGCTGGTTTAAATGTCTACTGGAGGTTCTGTCAGGTGGGCTACATCGAAATCATAACAGACCGACCTAGGTACTAATTGTGTATTGCTACGATCATAGACAAATTCGGTCCATGGCAGCCATTTAACTGTGACTGATGAGGGGTTCATGGAGTACGTAGTTGCTCTAATCTCCATATCATAGTTAAACTGAACTTTAGATAGAATCTTGGCCATCTGGGGTATAACCGCCGATTTCCAATTCTGGGCAATTGCGGCCTTAGTGGAGATTAAAATATGCTCCATCACATATCTATGGCTACTTTGCACTGCCGGGGGATAAACATGTAGCAGGGCCAGGACCGGAGATGGAGTAATGTTCACTTTGAAGAGGGTATTGAAAAACGTAAATATCTCTGCCCATACTGGTCTAATCATAGGACAGTCCCAGAACACATGAAAAATAGAACCCACCAAGCCACAGCCCCTCCAACAGTGTTTTGAATTAGATGAACGCATGTTATGCATCCTAGTTGGGGTAAGATAACACCTATTAATCAACTTAAGCAGCATTTCAACATGGTTTGTACACTTTGAGACCTTATGGGCTGACACAAAAAAATTTTCCCACTCTCACGGGGACAGAGTAATTTCCAGATCCCTTTCCCACGCCCGTTGACAGGCCACCTTGACTTCCGTGCGAGGTTCTATCAAAAACCCGTACCAAAAGGAAATTCCCTTGGACCTAGGGTTACCCATAAATCTATTCAGAATTATCTCCAGGGGAGGGATAAACCTTGCCCAGCCCTGTGGGACCGTGTAAATCCAATGGCGCAGTTGAAAATATTTGTAGATATCTCTAGTTTGGAGGTCAAATTTGGATTGCAGCAACATAAAGGAGACAACAGATGTGCCTACCATAATATCTGACAGTACCTTAATGCCTTTGTGGATCCAGGCAGATAGTGAGATATCCGGGATCAGTTTACTTACTGCTGCAGTGGATAGGATAGGCTATGGAACCTCCACCTCCCCCAGCGCCAAAACAGCTCTATCCCAGATCTGTAACAAGCTCTGTGTTGATAAAAGAAGGGATGGGTCTACTGGGCGCATGATTTTTGGTAGCCATTTCAAGTCTTGAAGGGGGATTGATGCGGCTGCCTTTTCTTCTATGGTAACCCACAATTTCCTAGGTTCTGATCTGTCCCAATCCTCCAACTGTGCCAACATACAAGCCTCATGATATTTTGGGAGATGGAGAACACCCAGGCCCCCTACAGTCTTAGGAAGGGTTAACCGCTTAAGAGCGATTTTGGCAGGATGGCCCTTCCATATATAGTTAGTCATACAGCGGGTCAGCCTATCCATCAGGGCCCTAGGCACAGTATAGGGAATAGTTCTGAAGAGATATAAGACCTTTGGCAGCAGGGTCATCTTGAACGCTGCTATACGACCTAGCCAAGAAAGTTCATAGGGAAGCCACTTCTTGGTCAATTGGGTCAAACTCTCAAGTAATGGGTGATAGTTACATTCCACTGTTTGAGAAATATTCGCTGGGATCTGGATGTCCAAATACCCAAGGCTCTGCTCCTTCCAAACATATGGGTAGGTCGTCTTCAACGTGGATTGAGCTGTATGTGCAAGGTTAAAGGGAAGGGCCTCTGATTTGGCAGTGTTTAACTTATAGAATGAAACACGACTATATTGGTCAAGAATACTGTGAAGAGGGGGAAGCGAGCCAACCGGGTCCGTTACAAATAACATAACATCATCTGCAAAGAGGCAGAGTTTGTGTGAAACATCCCCATATGTCAGACCTGGGAAATGGGAAGAGGCTCTGATTTGGGTCGCCAATGGCTCAATAGACAAAGCAAATATTAAAGGGGATAGGGGGCACCCCTGGCATGTACCATTTGATATAGCAAATGGATCCAATAGAAAGCCATTACTAAAGACTCTTGCCATAGGGTTATCATATAGAGCCAGGATAGAATGCAAAGTCGGTCCATGAAACCCAAATTTGGACAATACTGCAGACATATAGCCCCAATGAAGTCTATCGAATGCCTTCTCAGCATCGAGTGACAAGAGGACAAATGGTCTCCTCTCCCTCTTCACAATCTCAACCAAATTCAAAAACCTGTGGTCATTATCAGGGGCCTGACGTCCAGTAATGAAGCCTACCTGGTCCGGATGGATTAGATTGGGAAGGAGGGGGCAAATGCGGTTCGCTAATAGTTTAGCAAAAATTTTTATATCAGTGTTGAGGAGGGCAATAGGGCGATAGTTCTTACAGTCCACGGGGTCCTTACCGGGCTTCAGGATAGTTATAATTCTAGATTCAAACATTTCTTTAGGAAAGGAACCCCCTTGGGAGATGGAGTTAAATAATTGAGTCAGGATAGGGGCAATTTGTTCACTAAATTCAGCATAGAATTTTTTAGAAAATCCATCCGGACCGGGGGCCTTTCCCTGCGGAAGGGATTTAATTACTTCCGCTACCTCTCTGATCGACCATGGGGCAGCCAAATGATCTATTGTCTGGGCTCCAACGGTAGGGAGCTGTAGATTGCTTAGATATTCGACAATCAGGTTCGGTGAGGGCTGGGGGATAAGTGGATCACTTCGTAGATTGTACAATTGCTCATAATATTGCGCAAAAACATTTGCTATTTGCACTGGATTCATAATTTTCTCCCCGTTGTTTACATGCACAGATTTGATCTTGTGCCGTACTTGCCTCGCTCTCAACTTTCTTGCAAGCATTTTACCTGCTTTGTTACCCACGGTATAAAAATTCTGTCGCAAGTTATTAAGTTGTATACGGGATTGAAACAACAGATGTATACAGAGTTTAGTGCGGACTTCATTTAATTGGCGCAAATATTGTTCCGAAGGTGAGACTTTGTGAAGCTTCTCAAGCTCTGTGATCCGCTTCTCCCACTCACCCTGGGCTTGCATTGACTGCCTCTGCAGGCGTGACCCAGTCTGGATCGCCACCCCCCTAATCACGGCCTTTAAAGCGCACCAGAAATTCCCCACTGATGTATCTTCAGCGGTATTACTTTCCGAACAAAGCGACAAAGCCTCCGTAAGCGCCTTTTTCCCCTCGACCCCTGTAAGTAAATAATCCAGCATACACCACGGTCTTGGGGGAATATGGGATAACTTAGAGTCCCAGAACAATAATAGTGGGGCGTGGCCAGACCACGTGATGGGAAGGATTTGAACATTCAAGGCCTGCTGTAGGGACCATTTATCTAACAAAATCATATCTATTCGAAAGTATGATTTATGAACGTGGGAATAAAAGGTATAATCCCTCTTTGTCGAGTTCTGAATCCTCCAAACGTCGTACAGGTCAAATTCTAGTAGAAGACTGTGAGAAGCCAACGGGAGGGTACCAGCTACTCGGATACGGGATTGAGGTTTTTGGGATTTATCTAATTTAGGGTCAACAACTAGGTTAAAGTCTCCTAGTATCATAACATGCCCTTTGCGGATCTTAAGCACCTCCTCAAACATTGACCTAAGGAAGGAGATCTGACCAGAATTGGGGGCATAGACAGAAACCAGGGTAACCCATCTCCCCTCCAGCTTGCCCACCAGAATAAGATATCTACCATTCTTATCTCTCAATTCCGACACTGCATCAAATTCTAAACCTGCTCTGAATAGGATAGCCACACCATTGCGTTTGAATGGGCCATTTGCAGTATAACACAAGGGGTATCTACTACTATAGAGTTTAGGTGGAGCTAGAGAGGAGAAATGGGTCTCCTGGATAGCAACAATCCCAGCTCTCTGTTTATGGAAATAGTGTAGGGCCAAAGCTCTTTTGTTTGGAGAATTGAGGTCCTTCATGTTGAAATTTAACAGATTAACCATAATCCCAAAATCTCAGAGCTGCTAACATCAGGGCAGACAGTTTACTTTGTGTGACCGATTGTGGCTGGACAAACCACCGTTGAGTGTACTGGGGGAGTAGGAAAGAGGTACGGGAGGGAGAAGCTAAGATGACCCTTTTGACGGGGCCAAAGTGTTTGCTGCTAAAGGGACAGTGCGGCAACGCATTTAACATAGGGGCGGGCCTATAGAGGCCCCACCAACTTGTGACCAGAGCAATATGAAACATTACTAAGCAATAAGGACTGGTTTTCGGGGAAAAATGGGGACTGATAAGAAAAAGACATTAGTAAAAGAGCAATATAGTGAGAGTTATGTCCATACAAGATAAAGCTAGAACATTTCAAATTATACATTCTCAACCTTAAACATAGGTATAACGTTTAAGCAGGCCTAGAAGCATAAAATAAACACTGCTAACTGTACTTAACCATATAGACAAGTAATATAATAGGTATTCAAAGAATACAGTAGAGTCAGCTTAACTAGGGGTACTACGGCCCTTTAGTCGTGCATTAGACTATAATACTCTAATATGTCTAGATTAGAGACAACAAATATATATAATATCTTACAAACGATGAAGACTTTACACCGCTTTGGTCCAGGTAGACTTGACCACCTCCGCCGACATATTCGGGGTTTGGAGTTTGACTGGAATGTCCCATTCTTGCAGTAGCTTTAGACCCGCTTCCATGGATGAAACACTGTAAGTTGAACCTTCATATTGAATGAGCAGCTTGACTGGAAACCCCCATCGATATGGAACTTCATTATCCCATAGGGCTGCAATAATTGGGCGAAATGCACGTCGTTTCCCCACTGTAGTTGCGGAGAAGTCGGGGAATAGTTGCAGGTTACCTAGGGTGTCCGAACCCTCTGCTGCTCTTGCTGCACGCAGGATCTGCTCCTTGATGTGAAAGAAGTGGACTCTGAGCAAAGTATCACTGGGAAAGGAACCGCCCATTGTCCTAGCTCTAGGAAGTCTATGAATCCGATCAATGAGGAGGTCGTTGGTAGCAGCTGTAGGAAGGAGCCTTTGAAACAAAGTTTTAGCAAAGTCCATCAACTCAGAGTTGGAGACCGAATCTGGTATGCCGCGAATTTTGATGTTATTGCGTCGAGATCGGTCTTCAAGGTCTGCGACCTTATCTCGCAAAGCAGCTACCTCCAGTGATAGAGTCTCATGGGCAGTGATTAAACTATTATGAGAAGACACCAGTTCCCCCGATGACAGTTGAAATTATGTAGTGAGGTCTGACCTCAGAGCGCATAATAGCTGGTGCATTGATCGAACTGTTAGAGGCGCATCCGATTCAGAATCCAATTGCAGGTCATGCAGCTGAGGATTAGCTAAGGAACTAGGGGTCTCCTTGGAATTTGGAGCCCCAATGGCCTTATCGGGAGTTGCTTTTGGGGCGAAACGGATCGGGGTGGGTGCTTTGGGAGTCTTATTGCGCTTTGGAGACATAGTGTACAGTCCTTTATCACGTTAATTAAGGGTCACAATGGTGGGGTCACATCTGGATATCACCCAGCCATAACAGGTGGAGTGAGCTAGCTGTTGTGAAGAGACTGACTGGTATTGTATAGTATAGACTCAAGTGAGTTAATGCCCTCCTGTGGCTATAAAAGATATGGCACTGCAGACAGGACAAGTCCAGGAAATAGAAAGCTTGAGACTGGGGCCAAGGTACACTGATAACTATTGTGGTGGGGTATCTGCAAGTCTTCTCAGGCTCCTCAATGGGCCTGATCCAGAGCAACGCCCGCGTCCGATTTTACGCTCAGTATGAGCGTAAAACCGTACGAAAATACGCATTGCGCATGCGCAAGTTATATGAAGTACGACGTGTGTGTACGCCGTAGCGAACATACGAATTAAACTGTGAATGTTCGTAACGGAGGGCGTTCCCTGAAATTTTAATGAGCAAAAAGGGCGTGTGATCGTACGAACACTCGCGCTCACAGTACGATACTGCAAGCGTACATATCGTAGTAAAACAATCGTACCTAGAGTAGGCTCCCGCGGCACTAAATACGCTGTTGATGCTGAATTTCTATGAGACAGACGGCGTAAATACTAATATCCCTTTCTACAGCGTGCGTTCATTCTTTTTTCTAAAGTTTGGTTTAATCTTCATGAAGCATTATTAATTAACATCATAAACACCTGATTAGAGTACCTCCTTTCATTTATAAGTGTGAAAATGTTAGAATGATTTGCTGCTGTGTAGCTTTGGTTGTGAGAGTTTGTTGCTGAGGTGTCTCCATTTACAATAAATTTGAAATTCTATCTCATCCTTTAAACAGTTTTTCTCATGGTAAGTGATATGTTTTATTGCAATATGTGAAACTTGTATAGTATGTTAAAACTTACAACATTATATCCAAGCTTTTAGAAATATATTATGTAGCTTTTCGTTATTCATGTTAATATGTAATATTCATTCATTTAACAATATGTTCATAATAGGTAATGTGATGGATATTAACATAACATAGTTTAATCTTAAACTGTTTTTTTGGTATTTTCATATTGCTCACCTATTCTTTAGGTGTTTATTAAAAATTATTTATTAACTTTATTTTCACAGATGGATGCTGAGGCAGTTTTGTTTGCTGTAAGTGAAGCTTCTTGTTATCTGTAACAAATAGGTATTGTGTGTGTGTGTATGTATGTATGTATGTATGTATGTATGTATGTATGTATGTATGTATGTATGTATGTATGTATGTATGTATGTATGTATGTATGTATGTATGTATGTATGTATGTATGTATGTATGTATGTATGTATGTATGTATGTATGTATGTATGTATGTATGTATGTATGTATGTATGTATGTATGTATGTATGTATGTATGTATGTATGTATGTATGTATGTATGTATGTATGTATGTATGTATGTATGTATGTATGTATGTATGTATGTATGTATGTATGTATGTATGTATGTATGTATGTATGTATGTATGTATGTATGTATGTATGTATGTATGTATGTATGTATGTATGTATGTATGTATGTATGTATGTATGTATGTATGTATGTATGTATGTATGTATGTATGTATGTATGTATGTATGTATGTATGTATGTATGTATGTATGTATGTATGTATGTATGTATGTATGTATGTATGTATGTATGTATGTATGTATGTATGTATGTATGTATGTATGTATGTATGTATGTATGTATGTATGTATGTATGTATGTATGTATGTATGTATGTATGTATGTATGTATGTATGTATGTATGTGTTTGTGTGTATGTATGTATGTGTGTATGTATGTGTGTATATATAAATATACATATATAGAGAGAGATACATATTAAAAATAAATTGGATTAACATATGCTTTAATTTTTGGTTTACTAGTAATGTTTTATGTTTTTTTTTTGGAGAGATAATATTTAGTTGACTGTTTTAGTTTTTTACAATATTTTTACCTTATTTGTTAATGTTATAATTAGAAGTTTGTACTTGCATTTGAACAGATGGACCATGACGATGAAGTGGCAGGTGTAAGTGAACATTTGTGATATCTTTAAACTATTATTTTGTGTGTGTGTGTGTGTGTAATGTATTTTTTGTTGTTGTTTGTTTGTACCATCTATAGTATCTCGCTGATTTCATCGGCAATCCAGCTGTGGAAGAGGTGCAGCCACGGAGGAGGGATTCTCGTCTGCGTCCTTTACATCGCCTGAGGACTCGTGAGCGCATCTATAGGCCACGTGTCAGCCTCTTTAACGTGACTGATGATGAGGTCAGACGCATCTATCGTTTGCCACCACACATCATCATGGAAACTCTTGCACTTGTGCAGAGTGACCTGACTTCTTCTGTCACGTCACGTACAGCAATTTCACCGCTGACTAAACTTCTGGCGGTGCTACAATTTTGTGCCAGCGGATCTTTCCAGCGGGTGATGGGGTGCGCAACAGGAGTGTCCCAACCATCATTCAGCCGCGTGCTGGACACGGTGTTGAGGTCATTCCTGTTGCGCATGTCACAATTTATTAATATGCCTTTGAATGAGGCAGCCCTTGTGGAGATTAAGCAGCAATTCTCCACCATTGCAGGCTTCCCACATGTAATAGGGGCTGTGGATGGGACACATGTCGCTATCGTACCAAGGGGTGGAAACTCTTCTATTTTTTTAAATAGAAAGAGTTTCCACTCCATCAATGTACAAATGATATGTGACTCATCCCTCCTCATTCGAGACGTGGTGGCCAGGTTTCCAGGCAGCAGCCATGATGCCTTTGTCATGCGTATAGAGCCAGGATAGAGTGCAAAGCGGTCCCTTGAAACCAAATTTGGACAATACTGCAGACATATAGCCCCAATGAAGTCTATCGAATGCCTTCTCAGCATCGAGTGACAAGAGGACAAACGGTCTCCTCTCCCTCTTCACAATCTCAACCAAATTCAAAACCCTGCGCACATTATCAGGGGCCTGACGTCCAGTAATGAAGCCTACCTGGTCCGGATGGATTAGATTGGGAAAGAGGGGGCAAATGCGGTTCGCTAATAGTTTAGCAAAAATTTTTAGGTCAGTGTTGAGGAGGGCAATAGGGCGATAGTTCTTACAGTCCACGGGGTCCTTACCAGGCTTCAGGATAGTTATAATTCTAGATTCCAACATTTCTTTAGGAAAGGAACCCCCTTGGGAGATGGAGTTAAATAATTGAGTCAGGATAGGGGCAATTTGTTCACTAAATTCAGCATAGAATTTGTTAGAAAATCCATCCGGACCGGGGGCCTTTCCCTGCAGAAGGGATTTAATTACTTCCGCTACCTCTCTGATCGACCATGGGGCAGCCAAGTGATCTATTGTCTGGGCTCCAATGGTAGGGAGCTGTAGATTGCTTAGATATTCGGCAATCAGGTTCGGTGAGGGCTGGGGGACAAGCGGATTACTTCGTAGATTGTACAATTGCTCATAATATTGCGCAAAAACATTCGCTATTTGCGCTGGATTCATAATTTTCTCCCCGTTGTTTAAATGCACAGATTTGATCTTGTGCAGTACTTGCCTCGCTCTCAACTTTCTTGCAAGCATTTTACCTGCTTTGTTACCCGCGGTATAAAAATTCTGTTGCAAGTTATTAAGTTGTATACGGGATTGAAACAACAGATGTGTACAGAGTTTGGTGCGGACTTCATTTAATTGGCGCAAATATTGTTCAGAAGGTGAGACTTTGTGAAGCTTCTCAAGCTCTGTGATCTGCTTCTCCCACTCACCCTGGGCTTGCATTGACTGCCTCCGCAGGCGTGACCCAGTCTGAATCGCCACCCCCCTAATCACGGCCTTTAAAGCGCACCAGAAATTCCCCACTGATGTATCTTCAGGGCTGTTAGTTTCCAAATAAAGCGACAAAGCCTCCGTAAGCGCCTTTTTCCCCTCGACCCCTGTAAGTAAATAATCCGGCATACGCCACGGTCTCGGGGGGATATGGGATATCTTAGAGTCCCAGCACAATAATAGCGAGGCGTGGTCAGACAATGTGATGGGAAGGATTTGAACATTCAAGGCCTGCTGTAGGGACCATTTATGTAACAAAATCATATCTATTCGAGAGTATGATTTATGAACATGGGAATAAAAGGTATAATCCCTCTTTGTCGAGTTCTGAATCCTCCAAACGTCGTACAAGTCAAATCTAGTAGAAGACTGCGAAAAGCCAACGGGGGGTTACCAGCTACTCGGGATTGAGGTTTTTGTGATTTATCTAATTTAGGGTCAACAACTAGGTTAAAGTCTCCTAGTATCATAACATGCCCTTTGCGGATCTTAAGCACCTCCTCAAACATTGACCTAAGGAAGGAGATCTGACCAGAATTGGGGGCATAGACAGAAACCAGGGTAACCCATCTCCCCTCCAGCTTGACCACCAGAATAAGATATCTACCATTCTTATCTCTCAATTCTGACACTGCATCGAATTCTAAACCTGCTCTGAATAGGATAGCCACACCATTGCGTTTGAATGGGCCACGTGCAGTATAACACAAGGGGTATCTACTACTACAAAGTTTAGGTGGAGCTAGGGAGGAGAAATGGGTCTCCTGGATAGTAACAATCTCAGCTCTCTGTTTATGGAAATAGTGTAGGGCCAAAGCTCTTTTGTTTGGAGAATTGAGGCCCTTCACATTGAAACTTAACAAATTAACCATAATCCCAAGATCTCAGAGCTGCTAACATCAGGGCAGACAGTTCACTTTGTGTGACCAATTGTGGCTGGACAAACCACAGTTGAGTGTACTGGGGGAGTAGGAAAGAGGTACGGGAGGGAGAAGCTAAGATGACCCTTTTGACGGGGTCAAAGTGTTTGCCGCTAAAGGGACAGTGCGGCAACGCATTTAACATAGGGGCGGGCCTATAGAGGCCCCACCAACTTGTGACCAGAGCAATATGAAACATTACTAAGCAATAAGGACTGGTTTTCGGGGGACTGATAAGAAAAATACATTAGTAAAAGAGCAATATAGTGAGAGTTATGACCATACAAGATAAAGCTAGAACATTTCAAATTATACATTCTCAACCTTAAACATGGGTATAACGTTTAAGCAGGGCTAGAAGCATAAAATAAACACTGCCAACTGTACTTAACCATATAGACAAGTAGTATAATAGTTATTCAAAGCATACAGTAGAGTCAGCTTAACTAGGGGTACTACGGCCCTTTAGCCGTGAATTAGACTATAATACTCTAATGTGTCTAGATTAGAGACAACAAATATATATAAAATCTTACAAACGATGAAGACTTTACGCCGCTTTGGTCCAGGTAGACTGGACCACCTCCGCCGACATATTCGGGGTTTGGAGTTTGACTGGAATGTCCCATTCTTGCAGTAGCTTTAGACCCGCTTCCATGGATGAAACACTGTAAGTTGAACCTTCATATTGAATGAGCAGCTTGACTGGAAACCCCCATCGACATGGAACTTCATTATCCCGTAGGGCTGCAGTAATTGGGCGAAATGCACGTCGTTTCCCCACTGTAGTTGCAGGGAAGTCGGGGAATAGTTGTAGGTTACCTAGGGTGTCCGAACCCTCTGCTGCTCTTGCTGCACGCAGGATCTGCTCCTTGATGTGAAAGAAGTGGACTCTGAGCAAAGTATCACTGGGAAAGGAACCGCCCATTGTCCTAGCTCTAGGAAGTCTATGAATCCGATCAATGAGGAGGTCGTTGGTAGCAGCTGAAGGAAGGAGCCTTTGAAACAAAGTTTTAGCAAAGTCCATCAACTCAGAGTTGGAGACCGAATCTGGTATGCCGCGAATTTTGATGTTATTGCGTCGAGATCGGTCTTCAAGATCTGCGACCTTATCTCGCAACGCAGCTACCTCCAGTGATAGAGTCTCATGGGCGGTGATTAAACTATTATGAGAAGACACCAGTTCCTCCATTTTGGTCTCTAAATGATCCGTTCTCCCACCAATCTCCACAATTTCTGTCTGGAGTTTGGCCGATGACAGTTGAAATTCTGTAGTGAGGTCTGACCTCAGAGCGCATAATAGCTGGTGCATTGATCGAACTGTTAGAGGCGCATCCGATTCAGAATCCAATTGCAGGTCATGCAGCTGAGGATAAAGTAAGGAGCTAGGGGTCTCCTTGGAATTTGGAGCCCCAATGGCCTTATCGGGAGTTGCTTTTGGGGCGAAACGGATCGGGGTGGGTGCTTTGGGGGTCTTATTGCGCTTTGGAGACATACCCACTGGAGGATTGGAGAGGCTAATACCAGCCGTAGAAATACAAGACAGGAGAGATCTGGGTCTTATTATAGTGTGCAGTCCTTTATCACGTTAATTAAGGGTCACAATGGTGGGGTCACATCTGGATATCACCCAGCCATAACAGGTGGAGTAAACTAGCTGTGCTGAAGAGACAGACTACAAGGTGTTGTATAGTATAGACTCAAGTGAGTTAATACCCTCCTGTGGCTATAGCTGATATGGCACTGCGGAAAGGACAAGTCCAGGAAATAGAAAGCTTGAGACTGGGGCCAAGGTACACTGATAACTATTGTGAAGTATCTGTGATGGGGTATCTGCAAGTCTTCTCAGGCTCCTCAATGTCTCTGTGATGCTGCCTAGACTAAATGCAGGTCTCCAGCAGGAAAAGACAAACAGTGAGGGGACCAGACATAAATGAGAGGTGGTAGGTAATGGCAGGGGCCAGCCTCACAGTCACCCAGGCGCGTGAGCAGAGGGGAAGCCCCAGAGAGGACAGCTGGGGAAGGAGGGGTGAAACCCTGCACTATGAGGTTTCTTGTAAGCGGAGGGGGAGCGTGTGCAGCTCACCGTTGATTGCAGAGGCGATAGGTCCCATGCGCTGCCTCCAGCTCCAGTGTGAGAAGGATGCCGGGAAGCGAGTTCCTCACAGTGCATGGAGCGCAAGATGGCGGCCGGTAGCGTTAAGGCGCCTATGGGTCCCCTCGGCTGCAGCTCACTGTGGGTCTCGGTGGGTCCCAGGTTCCAGATTGTCTCCAGGGAGGAGCAGAAGAGCGATGCCGCAGGTTTCAGCCACCCTATTCCTCACCCCGGGAACTTCCCCGGGGTGATTTGGAGGTAAGAGGCTGCGGGGCCTGGCAGGGCTATGGTAGGCCTGCCTACCCAGGGGAGCAGCGGACCGCCACTTAGGTGGTGAGCAGGGGTATCGGTCTGGGAGGTTAGGTGGAGGTCAGGGAATGAAAGTGGGAGAAAAGGCCGCTATTAATATAAGAAAGAAGGGGTTTTAATCCCTTCACACTGAGGAGCTCTACTCGTGCACGTCTGCACTCTTCCTGAGTCAGACCACGCCCCCTAAAAAGTTTTTTGTACAGAGTAAATAAGTTCTTTAAAAAATTAGTTTTTTTTTTTTTTTTTTTTTAAACGATTGATCAGGGAAAGACTAGTTAAGAGTAAACATCATAAAAAAGGAGTAAGTTCAAAACCTTCGTTGAGGCCATTTGGGGAGAGGGTATTTAGAGTTATGATCCAATATGATTCACGTTGGGAGAGTTTGAGCTCCCTATCTCCTCCCCTCGGGTCTCTAGGAACCCATTCTATGGCCTTTACCTTGAGTAATTCAGAGAAAAAGAAATCTAGACATAGAAGGGGACACAGAGCACGAAAACATAGCAAAAAAGAGGGGACAAAGGGGATTTTTTATTTGTCAAGTGTTCAGCTAGATTTTAATGATTTTAAACTACTCCAGAAGGGTGTGTCATTTGCCCCTAGCTGCCCACCTAACTTGTTTGATCTAACTATAGATCTATCTAAATTTGTACGGTCCTTAACTCTTAAAAGGCATTTCCTGAGAAATGAGACTAAAACTCTAAATCAGCCCAAAACTGAAGATAACTTAAATATTACATTTTACTGGCTTTAAGACTAAATCCAAATATTACCCAGTTGAATCTAGGGGTAGCAATATTGAACTTTTCTCCGAGCTTGTCAAAAATGAGTTCGAGAAATTACAATTTGACCCCACAGCAAATGTATCTAACTTGAACAAGTGGGAAAAGAGATCCCTTAAAAAACTGACAGAAAACCCTAACCTAATTATAAAACAAGCAGATAAAGGGGGGGGGGGTTGTACTTATGAACAGGGTTAATTACGAGGCTGAGGCATATCGGCAATTGAACAATGACACTTTTCATAAAAAGCTAGAGTCTGATCCTACTCAAAAGTATGTATACGAACTTGAAGCCCTGTTACAGGAGGGGTTACAGAATAAAAGTTTGTCTCAGGAGGAGTACTCGTATATATATAATCAATTCCCGAAAGTGGTAACATATTACCATCTACCGAAAATCCACAAAGACAGACTCAATCCCCCAGGACGACCGATCGTCTCGGGGATTGGGTCTGTCTCTTCTCGTGTTTCCGAGTATGTGGACCTAAATATTAAAAGGTACGTACCGCTTCTCCCCTCCTACTTAAAAGAAACAACCCATGTTTTGCGTATCTTGAATGAGTTCAACTGGGATCCAACTTACAACTTCTGTTCCATTGATGTTAATACCCTATACACCTCAATTCCACACTCTTGTGGACTAGAGGTGTTAAAGGAGACCCTAGAGAGTGATGATTCCGTACCCCCGGCTAAAAAATCCTTCATCTTGAAATGTACCGAATTTGTTTTAAAAAGTAATTATTTTATATTTAATGGGGACCGCGATGGGTACGCTTTTCGCTCCCAGCTTCGCCAACCTCTATATGGGAAGCTGGGAGTGGAAACATATAAACCCTCTTTCATCGCGGTCAGCTATCAAATTGTATGGCCGCTATATCGACGACCTACTGCTAATTTGGAGTGGATCAAAAGCAGAGTTTGATCTTTTTGTTCAGTCGTTGAATAGGAATGATTTCGGCCTAACCTTTACTGCAAAATTTGGGGGTGAGATGTTGGACTTCTTAGATTTACAATTGAAAGCGCCAATTGATACCACCAGTAGTATTTCAACACAGACCTTTGTAAAGGAAACGGACGCTAGTAGCTACTTGGAATTCAGTAGCTGCCATTTACACAAATGGAAGTCCAACATCCCATACTCCCAATTTATCCGTCTGAGACGAAATTGTTCAGACCTGACAAGTTTTGAAACCCAAGCGAAAGATTATATAAAAATTTTTTTAGAACGCAACTATCCCACTTCTCTTATCGATACCAGCTATACAAGGGCTAAATCTAGAGACCGTGATAGTCTAATGGAGTATACTGTTAAACCCCCCCACAGAAAATCTGGCAATTGTTCCCTTTACCACAAAATATTCTACAGAAAGTATGAAAATACGTCAGGCCTTAACCAAACATTGGCCCATATTGAAATTGGATCCTATTTTAAGTAAAGTTCTCCCAGAGAACCCTACTTTAAGGTTCAAAAAGGCTGGGAATCTGAAATCTCGTATTTCACCCAGCTTTTTGCAACCTATACCCACCCCTCATGTATCTATGATTCCAACATTGGTCGGGTTCTTTCCGTGCAATAAGTGCAA
>WWET01007676.1:0-15112 GCA_011038615.1 Limnodynastes dumerilii | reverse complement strand
ATCCCCTCATGCCTCCCCAGCCTCCAAATAATCCCCTCATGTCACCCCTCAGCCTCCAAATAATCCCCTCAGCCTCCAAATAATCCCCTCATGCCTCCAAATAATCCCCTCATGCCTCCCCAGCCTCCAAATAATCCCTCATGCCTCCCCAGCCTCCAAATAATCCCCTCATATCTCCCCTCAGTCTCCCAAAGTCTCAATAATCACCCTCTATCATGCTGTGTTCCTCAGCAGCACTCCCTCTCTTCTCTGCATGACGCTGACGTGACCCTGAGGTCACACCAGCGTCACACTCTGCGCAGTCTACCTAGCCCTAGCGGGGGATGAACGTCCTGGCGCTGAATCCCCCGCATACAAGGGTCCCCGGTGCCTCCCCTGTCAGTGGACAGAGGTCCTCTGCGGAGCTGGGCGCCACATTGAAATTTTAGGGGGACGCCATGCCCCCTCCCCGGTCTGATGCCTATGTCCATGACTAAAAACACTTTAACACGTTTATAAAAGGAACTCTCCAATTAATAACTACAACAAGATAGCCTGGACAAAACACACACTTTGTTTCCCAGGATGCTACTTACCAAATTGAAACAAATGATTTATTTTTGCAATTTTCTTTTTTTTGCAAACTTTTTTTCATAGCTCAGCTCAAATAATTACTGTTAAAACTGTGTAAAAACTCCTCATAACAGATTGAATTTAAGCAAAAAAAAAGAATTAGGATAAAAGTGCTAAGAACCACTATGGCAAAGTATAGATTAAATTTAAAAATAAATGGAAAGTTCTCCAAACTAATAAAAACTTCCAATAGATTTCTTCAAATGAAACACATGATATATTATATTTGACAATAGATCCCTTGTTGCGTATATTGCACTCCTGGGGCTACGGGAAGAAAAAATGGAGATGTTACCCATAGAAACAAATCCATTCGGCGAAGACGGCGGGCTTGGAGTTTCTGAGATCCCGGGACTTTTCACCACAGACTCTTTTCATCGAACCGTTCTCACCCTGGGTACTGTTTCCGTTTTTACTCTTATGTACTTTAAGGATATTGGGGTAGATCCAGAACTCCGCTTGCAATCCGTTTACTAGCGTAGGCTATTTTCGTGTGCGTACCTTCTATACACTTCCCTAGACACACCCCTTGGATGTACGTACTTTGGCCGATTTCCACTTTTCAAACCCTACCTTTACTTTTGGCCCCGTAACCGCTGTCGTCTGCATGCGTACGGATGGTCAACACGGACTTACGCAGCTAAGCATGCCCATACTGTACAATTTAAATGAAAACCCCCGCCCACATTGCGTATTTTAGACATACTTTTGGCACACGTAAAATTGGCACGCCCACACGTACGAATTTACACAACTGATACGTGAATGGCCCATACATTCAGAGTTACGTTACGTAATGTAGCGTATCATCTGTAGTGCGCATGCGCAGTACATACAAAATCACGATTTTACGTGTCCGCCAGGCGTAAATTTTCACAGAAGCGTTGTTCTGGATCTGCCCCATTATTCCTATGTTGCACTTTGAGGATATTCATTGAGGAATATTATTATCATTGTTTTCACTTATGTTTTTCTGTTTTAGGACCGTATTCACAGATCCATTTTCACATGGCGTTGCGTGCGTATTTTTAGGATTGGATGAACTGCGCATGCGTAGTAACTTTATTTACGCTGTTTACGTGGAATTTACTTGGGAATCGCACTTGGGAGGGGCGTGGTTGAAATCTGTACAGTTAAAGTTACGTGAGAAAGGGCGGGGGTGCATTTAAATGGGCATTTGAGAGTGCGGTTAGATAGATATGCACGTTTGTACCTTGACATACGCCCGTAACTACACACGTAGACATAAGGGCGCCCTATGGCACTCGTAAGTCAATGACAACCTGTCAGTGTGAGGGGAGTGTCAGGGGTGTTGCCTTGCTACGTGCGTGCATATAATTGCGTACTTTAAAAAAACGGATCTCTGAATACGGCCCTTAGTGTTTATGATTAAATGTTGCAATACATTTTTATTAATGTCCATGTTTTCTCCCCTTATTATCTATCTACATATTCCTCATTTAACCCATTGGGAACCAAAGCTTTGAAGTGGAAAATTAGTCTAGCTTCTTGTTGCAACAGGGGTCGATATCTGTCCCCACCCCTTCTCAACTGTGGGATCTGAGCCACTGGCATGCACCGAAGTTCAGTCAATTTATGTTCATTTTCAGCACAATGTCTTGCCACAGGAGAAGTTTTATTATCAATAATTGTGGTGGCTTTCTTAATTGAACATTTATGCATTGCCAGTCTCTCCTTAAACATAGGTATCATCTTGCCCACGTAAATTTTATCTCATGGGCAAAGTATAACATAAACAACGAATTTAGATTCACATGAAAATTTGTGTTGAATTTTGAATGGACGTTCTAAACTAGGGTGAATAAAAGTGTCCCTCAAGATTAGGTACCACAATATACACATCCATTACATCTTTGTACACCTTTTTAGGTACCAGCCAATGATAGATGACTGGTGGTTTGATATCAATGGAAACTAAAATGTCCTTTAAGTTGGTGCTACGTTGAAAACTGAAACTGATAAGTGGAGGAGCAGTTACCTTTGGGCCCAATTTGGGGTCAGATGTTATAATATGCCAATGCTCAAGAATAGCTTTTTTTTAGTGATGTTGGACATTGTGGAGTACATAGTACAGAAAGTGAGACGATCTTTAACTTGAGTAGTACCCTCATATTCACTGGATTTTCTAACCTGTAAACATCTATTGATGGCCTGTTCTATTTCTGACTTCTTATATCCCTGTTGGATAAACCGCTCACCCATTTCATACAACTCTTGGGGTAAGCTGTTGGAATCAGAGGTTAGTCTGATAACCCTCAACAGTTGCGAAAAAGGGCAAGCCGGACTTAGCCGGATGAAAACTTTGGGCTAACCATGTTGATTTCAGGAGAGTCATATTTCATCTGTTGCAAACAGTATTAGTGTTGAAAGGTGATGCCTCCCAACCCAAGTCTAAATAACAGTGTGTTAGTAAAGCTGGTCAGTATCTGTGTGCAGTAACCAATTAAAAGATATATCCCTGCATGCAAAGAATACAATTAACTTGACTTCCCCTGCAATCAACATGGTTTATCCCAGGCAGAGCCGGCCCTAGCCAATCTGGTGCTCTAGGCAAGATTTTGACTGGTGTCCCCTAGCAGAAAATCCTTAACTTCACTTTTCCACAATAATGTAAAAAAAGGTATAATTTTTATTCTTAACACTTAGTTATATAGTGCCACAAATTGTCCGCAGCACTTTACATTTAGATATTCACATCAGCCCCTGCCCCTATAGGAGCTACATACTAAGGTCCCTAACACATACATACATACATTAGGGTTAATTTAATCAGCAGCCAGCTAACCAACTGGTATGTTTTTGACCCATCTAATACTATATCTACTGACTTCTCAATACAATAAAAAGAGATTTATAGTGACCACAATCCTATACAGAGAACATTCTAGTGACCAAAACCCAACAAAGAGACTTTGGGGCTGATTCAGAGATGCGATTGCGAAAAGATCGCAAATATACGCACCTTTGCTAAGATCTTAGCAGGTTCCAGCCCACTGCATAAACAGACACTCCCCTTGCAAACAGCGGTGGATCTTAAACTTAGATCACCATTGACTTGCCCTAACTATACGCTGTCATTTGGGATCTTAAGTGACGTGGTAGCGTTCATTTAAGATCCTAAGTGTCAGCCCGCGCCCACTTTCCCTCATTTCCCTGCCTCCCCCCACCCATTTCCATGCAAATCCTTAAGATCTTAAAGATTCGCTGCACTTAAGATCTTAAGTGCTTGCGTGCGATTCAAACTTACGCTCTTAGCGAATTTACGCTCCTAACCGCTACGTAAACGGCGTTGCACTATTACTACGCATGCGCAGTTTTGCGAATTTTCTAGGATCTTAAATATACGCACCTAAGTGCCGTGGAAATCGCATCTCTTAATCAGGCCCAAAATGTTTTATTTTTTTGCAGGTTTTTCTGCCTTAATTAAAGGTTTGTTTTTGCGCTTTGTGTGTCCATACAGTTTTTCTGCCGCCCGTTTGTTTCCTTCCATTAATTCTGCCCCTCTCTTGTGTGTCCACCCAGTCTTTGTGCCCCCTCCATGTCCATCCATTGTTTTTGCCCCCTTCTTGTGTGCCCATTCAGCATTTCAGCCCCCTCCTTATGTCCATTGATTGTTTCTACCCCCTTTTTGTGTCCATCCATTGTTTCTGCCCCCTCTTTGTGTGCCCATGTAGCATTTCTATAACCTCCTTATGTCCATCCATTTTTTCTGCCCCCTTTTTGTATCCATCCATTGTTTCTGCCCCCTTTTTGTATCCATCCATTGTTTCTGCCCCCTCTTGTATCCACCCATTGTTTCTGCCCCTTAGTATGCCCATCATGTGTATCCAGCCCCTTAGTATCCACATATGTATATCCAGCTCCTTAGTATCCCCATCATGTATATCCAGCCCCTTAGTATCCCCATCATGTATATCCTGTCCCTTAGTATCCTCATTATGTATAGCCACCCCCCACCATGTTTACTTACCTTCATTGAATCTTCCTCCGCAGCCTCTGCCTCTCTCTTCCTCCCCTCATACAGGAACTTCCTGTTTGTGTCGCCCCCCTGACCAAATGCCGCCCTAGGCGACTCGCTTATGTCACCTATGCCGAGGGCCGGCTCTGATCCCAGGAGTAACTAAGTTCAAGCACTTACTAGATCCAGCCTTATGTAAGTCAAAAATAAAAACAACATGTAGTTAAAATTGGGTGAATCAGCAGGGTAAGCAGTGTGTGGTTGTTACCAGCATCCTGGAGTCTGATTTCCATGCTCCTGCAGTCTGTGAAACACCCTGGAACACAGATAGTCTGTGGGAGCTGTGGTTTGTCCAGCCCCAATATATAATCTATATATAATCTTTTATCTTTAAAATAAAAGTCAGAGAATTTGTTACAAATATCTGCAGATACATGATAAGCCACCAGCCACTTACAAGGCTTCTCTGTTAGGTGGTCCTAACTCTAAAAATTAGAGTCCCAACTATGGGTCATATATCATATATTTATCTAGATTGAGAGCTCACCCCCGGCAGAGGTCCCCAAGTCTCCAAAACAGCCACTCTGAGACAGCTACTATCCCAGACACATTTTAAAACACATTTCCAAGATGGAGGTTGCTCAAATCAATCTATAAGGTAATTATACCGCAGGTGCACAAAACAACAGGAGTTTGCAAGAAACAAAACAAGGCCTGGCACTCTAGCCATTACCCAGTGACTAACCATAATCTTCTATCTTTTTTCTTTTAAAAAAGTCAGAGAATATCTATATCTATACCTGCTGTATAATTACCTTATAGATTGATTTGAGCAACCTCCATCTTGGAAATATATATATATATATATATATATATATATGATCAAGATTTTCCAGTCAGGCTTAAACGTTTGCAGTATAACATCATGATATTCTTTTTACACTGATGCAACAAGAGTATCACTAATGAGATTGGATGTTGCCATCCAAGTTTCCATATTATGTCACTTAAGGTCACATGACATTTGGGGATTTAAGACTCTGACTACTTCACACCGTGAGTCTATATTTTTCCTCTGGCTCTCAGAGGATAACTCAGATCTGAAATTATAACATTGCTTGTTGAGTTGACACATAATCTCTAATAATACTTTCATTTTAAATTGCTTTTATTCTTTCTTGGACAAATAACAAGTGTTGTTTAAGGTTGAGTAATGCTAACCTGTTCTTGGTATTTGCTTATACACTAAGTTCCAACTTAAAGACAAAAATAGGAGGCTTTGTGGTTGTCATGTGTTTGACAAGGAATAAGGCACTGGGCCAAGACACATTTGAGACAGATGGAATTTCTTGCTCCTGTGAAAATACACTGCTAATATCATCCTACCCTCTCCCCTCTTTAGACACAAGTGGATCTCTAGTATAGCAAACTGTCACCCGAAACTAACAAGCAGGACGCGTCTCCAGGCATTCCAAGCTTCAGTCAAAAGTTCATGTGTTGGCAGCCCAACCAATGCCAACTTGGACTGAGAATTAAGGAATGGCTTGAAAAAATATTTTTATGTAATTCACCTTGCTGTGGTATTTCATTGATAACCTTGAAAAATGTAAAGAGTGTGGACTAAACATTCCATTACATAGATAGAATATGTTAGGAATAATGACACTTGACAGGCAAGATGCTGTCCAGCTCTAGGATTCCATCTTTTACTGAAGGATATATTTCATTCAAATAGTTCATCCAGGTTGTGGACGCTTTCACTAACTGTTGTTGTAAATATTAGTTAACAACTAGAAACTACATCTAATTGATTTCATTAAACCAATTTTCATTTCATTTTATATCATATGTTATATCATATGTTAAGATCCAAATAATAGGTTTTCAGTACCTAAGTTCTACCTTTACTCCACAATGTTTTTGGCCACCATTCTCTAGGAGTTTTGAGACATCACATGGTCCTCACTTTGATTTCACAGTATAAACATGTTTTTTTTCTCATCTAAAGGAACCATGTAATGAATAACTTTTATTTAGGTGGACCTGAAGTGAAATTTCTGTTTCATTTTGATATGTTGTGGACAATTTATCTATTTAAAGTATGATAAAAAAATTTCAGATGGGAGTATTTAGTTGACATTATAAAATCATAAAACATGCTGTTAATCCTCTAGCCACCATTAACCCAATTAAAAGTGAATGCTCTCTGTTGTATTGGCAAGTTGTGGGAACAGGACAATCTAGTTAATAGGATCTAGCTTTATAACCAATTAAATAATGTCTAATAAATAAAGGTTAGAGGTTGTAGTTATGATAATTTACACAATAGCAAGTAATACCAGCGGAAGATGTAGCGGAGGTTAAGCAACAATAATTAATAATTAAAATGCTTTACTAGGTTGCCAATTTATTAGAAACACCGGAATGATGGTTTCTGTAAAATATGCAGTGGAGATAAAAAGTTTTTTCACAGTACAATTTATATAGAATTCAATGACAAAGGTATCAGGTTTCACATAAGAAAAAACATCTTCTTTCCACTGATGTCAAAGCTATGAGGCACTGACAATGAAGGAATCCATCTCTGTGACATTTATACATACACTCTCTGTGAAGTGTCCTGCAGCACCTTTTATAGGCCATTTAAGGGTGCCAAACTTCCACACATGCTCAGTATAGATAGAAGCCTTGCACTGCTGTACTGAATATAACTAATACGTTGGAGACAGCACATAGCACTGCTAATTCCAACAAATCTGTAATCTGGCTTTGATCTGGTGTGTGTCAAGACCTCATTTGGAATCACAATTGAGAGTAAAGTGCTACTTTTCCCTAATTCAGCTAATCAATGTTTTGTTTTGTTTTTATTAAGTAAATCACCCTTAATAGTATTTGGTGGCAACCTATTACTACTAATTCTGAAGAAATTGTGTGTTTGAACATCTAAAAATGATCTTTGTGGAGCAGTATCCCTGACTATATAATTACTTTAAATTAGATAAATTATGTTATCTGGAGAAATCTCTAGGCAGAATAATCTCAGTTTTGTGGGGATACCAGAAAGTGTCAATTAATCATGAATACCACCGGTGTAGAATTCATCCTGAATACCACCGGTGTAGAATTAATCCCGAATACCACTGGTGTTGTTCCTATTGAAAGGGTACATAGAATTGGCTCTGAAAGAGAAACTTTAGCTAGACAAGTTATTGCAAGCTTCCTAAATTACTAGGACAATGAAAATGTCCTGTTTGCATATTGGAAAATATAGGAGTTTGCTATCATCTGTAAACACTTTTTTTTAATCATTATTTTACGTTTACCCTTCTTTATCCATCCAAATAAAGGGGAAATTGTGGATGATAAACCAATATTTTTTGATGACCACAGACCACACAAGTTACCTAAGTCCATAAAATCTCGATACACCTCCTGGTCTACCTCTACTTGATTGTAATGGTCAAGAAAATTATTGATGTTCCTTTCAGTGTTTTTGCCTTAAACCTATAGAGTTGGTGTCATCTGACATTTTTTTTGCTATGTTATTTACCTTTTATTAAATAAGAACTTTTGCTGATAACCTCTCCCCTTTTATCCCTCCTTGTGGACTTCTCGTCTTGCTTCTTATACTAGTGTATCATACCATACCAGGCATACTTGTTGGGCTGATGTCTTTCTTTGAGATTGTATTTCTCTGCTGGGTGCAGCAGGGACAATGGTAGACATCAGGTTTGCTTATATCTGGACTGTATTACCTGTACCCAAGAGTGGCATAAGATAACACGACCACCACCCATGGGAGTACACATTCTTCTCAAACTCTTATTTCCTTATGAATTCTCACCTGGAATTTTTCAGGCCTCAGTTTGGCAATCAAACAAAAAAGGTACTAACACACCTAGGGCCAGATTTACTAAGCCAGGGGTTTGGAAAAGTGGAGATGTTGCCCATATCAACAAATTAGATTCTAGCTGACATTCTCTAGTATGTAGGAAAGTGAGAACTAGAATGTGATTGCTTGTTATGGACAACATCTCCACTTTCCCAAACCCGCAGCTTAGTAAATCTGGCCCCTTAAATCTTACCGAATGGATATCATCCTTTTGCAAGATGTACTTTTGTGGTTTACCCTGACTCTATATAGATCATGACCCATGGCAACTTAAAAGTCCATGAGGCAAGGTTTTTATTCCCTGCTATTTAGACGTCTACAAAATGTTGGCTCGAATATGTCAATGATAATTTGGAGCATTGAGATGATACAGTCTTATTTTGGGTGAATTTTTCCTGGGCAATTCTGTATGGGGAAATCATTTCATATGTGGTCAACAAAGACAAAGGAAGGGATTCTCAGCTTATCTGTTATTTACCCATGATCCTACATCCTCCTATGAAGCTTCCACAAGAGCAGTATAATTTCCATTATATATAAATATTAGGTCATTTATTTCAATTGATCTCTAATCCACACTTGTGAATAGGTGTTTGTTGACTTCTGTTTCATACATCTTATCTTTATGGTTTTTTTTTGTACCGTTACCACAGCTTATACCCAGATTATATACACATATATATAGTACTCAAGTCTTCAGAATTTTTTCCACATTATTACTACTCCTTATAATGACAGGATGCACTATATAGTGATTTTACTTATGTTATCTGTGAAAACAGTTTTTCTATCTTCTATGAAACAATTCTCGTATCCCTATGCTTATCCCTATGCTACTCCTTATAATGACATGATGCACTATATGGTGATTTTACTTATATTTTCTATGAAAACAGTTCTATGACAACAGGTCTTCTATCTTCTATGAAACAGTCCTCGTATCCCTATGCTCCCATTGCGGCATCATAACTTGCGGCGTAGTTTGGTGAATTCGGCCTTTTCGCTTTAAGTATCCACTCCCAATTATACGGTTTTCGAGATGCAAAGTATTTTCAACATGTAGCAGCCGCAATTCAGCTGGTGGCTGTATCATTTTCGAACATTCTAAGCGGCAACATCTCTGGAATCTGATTGGTTTGTTATTTAAAGAGGAAAAAACAAACTAACATAATAAAAAAAACTAAATATAATCAATATTTTCCTAAATAATATAATGTACTCTTTCCATGCATTTTACCGATCACGCTTCGTAAACTGTATTATTAACCTTGCCTTTGTATTACCGCGCTGTTTAGTCCTTCAGACTTCCCAAGTCACTGACTTAGGTCCGGATTCACAGTGACTTAGTTTTCGTCTTGCGTACGTTTTTTAAGAATTGAGCTACTGTGCATGCTTAGTAGCTTATTTACACTATCTGCGTACCATTTCTGTACGTAGATTGCGTAAGCGCGGTTTTAAAGACCGCGTGTACGTAATCTGCATTGCAAGAAGTAACGTAGATGACGTTCCAAAATTACTGCGCATGCGCAGTAGCACTTTTCGCAGAACTCCGGCCGCAATTGCATTGCGGCCGGAGCTCTGAATCCGGCCTAGAGATCTTATATTTAGAAGGGTTTGTGCACCAGCAAGATTACCTTCTTGTGGAAAACAAACTTGTTGTGGTTTACAATTTGGAGAATTATTTGGTTGCACCCCTATAATTACCTAACATTCTTCATTATTAATATTATTATATTTACTTGTGCAGCTTCAATAGTTGTTTTTGATTATTACAGCAGCAAAATGAATTTCTTTTTTTTTATTCAAATAATTTTTATTGAATATTTCCACAGCAATACATTTCATTGCGAATAAAAGATTTCAATAACAGACAAAATAGAATTAAAGAGTTGAAAGCAAACTGAGTTCAGCATCTTATTTCACAGAGTTCTGAAAAACCCAACACATAGCAATATATTATGATAACCTATATAAATCTGTCCATAAAGTGTGAGTTTACAGACATAGATTAGATACAAAAGACAGATAAAAGCATCAAATATTTATGTCAGCATATCCTCCAGCGGATAACTTACATAATAAAGAGAGTTCAGCCATCCATCCCAATTCTTATCAAACCTTTGAGGGCAGCCCCTACTTGAATAGGTAAATTTTTCATGGCTTAGTGAAATATTTACTAACCGCAACCAGTCACCGACTAAAGGAGGAGACGGGGCCCCCCAAGTTCTAGATATACAAACTTTAGCTCACATACAGAGACATTTAATATAAAGTTGAGTATTTCTATTAAAGTGATCTTCAAGCCCAACCCCAAAAATACACCATTTGGGATGACTGGCCGAGAGAACTACCCCTGTCTGTCCCATACAAGCAAGTATTCTTTCCCAAAACCTCTGCACCCCCTGGCATAACAACAGTAAATATATAAAACCAGCTTCCATCTCCCCACACTTTGGGCATGCTCCAGAATGTGAGGTACTAATTTTCGCCAATCTAGACAGGGTAAGGTATGCCCTGTGGATAATGTAAATTTGTATTTATTGGAATCTAATATTTGTAGTTAGGCCCTGAGAACTACTCAATAACACTTCCCACTCCTCATCATCAAGTGGACCTATATCTTCTACCCAAAGAGTCCCAAGTCGGACAAGAGAAGTCTCCGGGACTGGTGATGTTAATCACATGTTCGTCACCAATATCCATCAACATTGATCTGACTGGAGAAATAGTTAGAGGAGGAATTGAATGACCAAACTGAGCCTTAACTGCATGCTTCAATTTAAAGTATTCAAACCACAAAGAGCCAGGAAGGGAAAACTTCCTGGTTTTGATACCTGGATTTTGCCTTATATGATAGAGAGTAAGGATCTCATGTCTATGCCAGGTTTCTGTCCCACCAAACTTCCTAAGAACTGGAAAACTAGAATTGCCCCATAGAGGAGTAGCTGGGTCAAGATCGTGTCCCCCAAAATTGGCATGTACCCATTTTCACACCTTCTGTGCCTGAACAATGAGAGGAGCAGCTTGGCGCGGATAGAGACCTGCCAACAGGGCTTGTGAGGGAGTATGATTAAAACCTGCCTGATCGACCAGGGTTCAATGAAAATCCCCATGAGAAGAATCTACGATCCAGTCCATTTAGTGAGACAACTGCGCAGCCATATGATATAACCTGATATTAGGTAAGGCCATACCCCCTTTTTCTAGGCCTGGAAAGGTTTTATCTGCTAATCCTAGTTCACCCATTTCCCCAGACAAAGGAGTTAATCTTGGAGAATAGTTTGGACTGTACCGGGACTAGTGATAGCAAGAGGACATATAATAATTTAGGTTGGATAGACATTTTAAGCAGATTAACCCTGCCCATAACTGTCAGTGGTAATTTACGCCATACTTTCATCTTGGCCTCCATAGCAGTGATAACAGGCAGTAGGTTATTAGGGCAAAATTGGGACATATCATTTGATATTTGAATACCTAAGTATTTATATTGAGAGGTCCACTTCAAAGGGCAAGCAGTTATAGGAGTTTCCGGAGTCAGACCCCGCATTGGCATAATATATGACTTATCCCAGTTAATTAATAAACCAGAGTAGATTCCAAATTCATTGACCAACTGAAGGAGGGCAACCAATGATCCTTGTGTGTCAGCTAGAAAAAGTAAGAGATCATCTGAATATAAGGCGAGTTTTTCCTCCAAAGCTCCCACTAATATTCCTCTAATTGCAGACTGCGCCTTAATAGAACAAGCAAGAGGTTCCACTGCTAGAGCAAATAAAAAGAGAGATAATGGACACTCCTGCCTAGTTCCCCTACCTAGTGCAAATCTATTAGAAATATACCCATTGACTGATACCCTAGCCAGTGGCTCTGAGTAAAGGATCTTAATCCAACTAATAAATTGAAGGCCCAACTCCATCCGTTCCAGCACCCCCCATAAATAACACCACTCCACAGAATCAAATGCCTTTGCAGCATCCAGAGAGACCACCACCTCCTCCGACTCCTCCAGATGCCGCAATTGCAAATGAGTGTAAAGCCGCCTCAGATTAATGGATGTAGATTTTCTGGGCATAAACCTAGTCTGATCCGGATGGATCAGCTCCTCCATTACCTGGGTAAGAAGATTAGCCAATGTTTTTGCAAATATCTTAATGTCCGTGGTTAATAGTGATATAGGTTGATAAGAATCAACTGAGGTTGGATCTTTACCTGGCTTGAGTATCACTATTATAAGGGCCTCACGCATCATTTCAGTGAGGGAACTCCCTTTCTGAAATTGTTGGAATAAAGCAAGAAGTCTGGGCAAAAAGAACTTTCTTGGAGATTTATAAACTTCAATAGGAATACCATCCAGACTCGGGGCTTTCTTTGTGGGGAACAAATTAATTGCTGTCTCTATTTCATCTAACTGAATTGGGGAGTTAAGTAAGGATTGAGCATCACTGGACAACCGGGGCAGGGATATAGATGCAAGATAGGAATCAAGTTCTCCAGACTCGTAAGACACTCTAGAAGCATATACAGATTAAAAATGTTCAAGAAAAGCCTGAGCAATATCAGGAACTGTGCGGTGTTCGACACCTCCAGGATCTTTCACAACTGTAACCACCGTAGAGAGCCGTTCCTCTCTAGCCAGAAAGGCTAGGTAGCTACCACACCTGTCCCAGCAAAATGAATTTCAATTCATAAGGCAATTGTTTTAAATAATCTTTATCGCTGGAAGATTGCCGTTTCCACTACTATGATGCATTGTTGATGGCTGTTGATGGCTGTTGCCATAAGGTTGAGCGATTGAGATTTTGTAATATTTTAAAACTCCCACATTATTCGGTAGACTTTCGTACAGGGTACTGGAAACATATAGCACACTGTCTACAATTACTAAATCATGTGAAATGGATACAAATAATGTATTTTTTATCATGGGTACCTCTCTTCTTACAGATCATCAGCTATTGGTATATCTGCTAACCCTAACTGCCCAAAATGTTATATTCCAGGTGCAACTTTATACTTCATTTTTGGGATTGCCCTGTCATTAAAAAGATCTGGAAAACCATCACCATCTTTGCAAGGCAGAACTCTCCAGCTATTAAGCACTATCCCCAGAGTGGGCAATATTGGGTATATTGCTCAAGGGGAAAGACATTTCCAGTCGAAAAACGTAGGTAGCACCGTAGCGGTGGAAAACAGTGAAGTACGGAGTCCAGTAAGTTAGACACTTGTTACTCCCTTACGGTCTAAAGTGAGACGGCCCCATTTACTCACAGACCTTAATATAATCTAGTAAGGGATCTGCAAAATATTGTAGAAGAATTTTTAAAGGATGTTTTTATAGAACAATGTTGCAATAGAAGTTGCTTTTTGGACAAATAAAAACCATGTTGGAAACTGAGCTTGGTCTGTATTGAGATCTATTAAAGACCTCAGATAAGCTTCATATTCAACAGAAGTACAAGGTGAGCAAAACAGAGAAGTTGCAATATTGTACACAGTGCATTGCAGGCTTAATGAGAATTGTGTTCTGTTTTATGATTTAACCCATATATGTAATGTGGATATGACGAATATAAGAGGACAATTAAAGACAAAGATAACTCCTACTTGTATAACACCCAAGGGGGGGTAAAGGTGAACATAGCACCACTCGTAATTACCACAATCACTGTAACAGGCCACACGAGGGTCTACTGTTTCTGTCTCCCTTCCATATATTCTACATGTACTCCATGAGGACCAAGAAGCCCTAATTGAACATCAGAGATTTACACATTCCCCAAGACGGCAGGACCTGACCATTATTCATCTATTAGGAGCAAAAAATCAGAGCAAAGAACCGGTAAAGACACACTGCTTCTAGAAGGGTACTTCTTTGTTTGAACTCTATGTTAGTTGAACTTTTTTTGGAACTTGCAATTTTTGCATACTCTCTCCCCCCCCTTTTTTTTTATTTTAGTTGTTTTGTTGTTGTTTTATTTTGTTTGTTTTTTGTTTAGTTTTGTTTTTAATTATTTTGTATTTATTTAAAAAAAAATTATTTCTTGTTTTTATTGTTATTTTGTCTTTTTTTTATTTCTTTTTTCTATTGTCATTTTTTCATTTAATTCATTTATGTTCGCAGGTGGGGGGGGGGCACCTAAATATTGTATATGTGGATATGCATGTATCTTTTTTTAACATAAGAATTCCCTAGGGCTTCCCTGAGTTCCCGTTTTTATTCTCCTTCTTTACTTTAAGTGTACAATCTGCCCCTGCTCCCCTTATTACACACTGTTCCATTGGCAGGTGTCTGGCAGGAATCTAAAAGTAAAACAAAAAGAGGGTGCGCTTCATGCTGCAGGCACCTTTTTATTCAAATAGACACAAGTAAAAATGATCATAAAAATACTGAGGTGAACTAAAGCGAATAGAGCTAGGAGACTCACAACGCGTTTCGTGGAAGACAACATTGAAATGAGCCTCAGGGTCTCCACTACAACTTCGATTGGTACAAGTACCTCCCAGAAACATTGCTGATCTCCGTCCTGGGACTACAGGGACTGTTCTTCTTGTATCCCGCTGCAGCATTAATAAAATATGCACATTTAAATTCTACTTGCTTTGGTACGTCTCAGTATTATATATAT
>WWET01007675.1:29037-48011 GCA_011038615.1 Limnodynastes dumerilii | reverse complement strand
AAAATCCAGAACTTTTCTACAGCACTGATTGTCCATTACGGTAATAATGTCAAGGCAACGTTTATGATTTGTCAAAGCCAACCTACAACACAAGAAAGAAGTGTTGAACCAACCTTATTCTTTATGCTTTCCTAATCCTAATCCTCCCTTTACAGCAGCCTAACCCTAACCTTCAACCTTCTTCAGCCCTAACCCTAAGACTCCATGACCCGCATACTAACCTTTAAAGTTCATGTCCTGCAGCCTAATCCTAACCCTCCATGCTAAAATGGTAAATTGATAAATCTTGTTCCCAATAGCAAATTTCTATTTTACAAGAAACTTTGACACGTTTCAAGCCCAAAGCGAGGCTCTTTCTCAAAGTGGTGAGCGCTTCCCCCTCTCCCTTGTTTATCTAGGAACTGCTCACATGTTGGGTAATTAATACCTGCAAGACTGCGAGCCTGCAGCCAACTTGAAAGACCACACTGCCACCAGACCGCCAAACTCCGCTTCCAGAGGACCACATATTGGAAACCTGATTTCCGAAGGAGGACTGAGTTTAGATTTCCTTCTCATTTGTCTGGCATGTAGGGGGGTTGATCTTTGTTTGGTGTTGGTTTTATAATCAGTTTGGATACAAACTATTTCTTATACAGTATGTGTTTTATGTGGAAATAAAGTATTATCTTGTTACGACATACTGCACCAAATTGTCTTTTTCTTTTCTCTTTCTGGCTCTATGACAAGAGACAATGGAGGAATCAATAAAGAACTACAAATATAACTACTACATAACCTCTCCCCAAAACTGCTCACATATGTTATGGTACCCTGGGTTTACCCCGACAGGGAACCGAGGTGACCAAAGGGTAAGAGAGGAAAGAGCGGGTAACTCACCGGTTAGTAGAGCCTGATGTCGGTCTGAGTATTCGCTAGAGCCCCTGAAGGTGGGGATAGACTGGAGCTGGTGGGACTTCGTCAGGATACGCACCTTTAGAGAAAACCCGGGAGAGGAATAGGAGGAACAGATGGAATAAGACAGGACTAGCGTCAGTAAGAGGAGAAAGTGGGAGGAGACAGATCAGTAGGGCCTGACCTGTGATAAACAACAATAAACAGTAAACAATAAACAGTAAACAGTCACGGAGGACGGGACGAACGGGACTGACTTGACTGGGACTAGCTCTCATGCATGCACACCAGCGGGACTCCGAAGGGCCAACACGTACTGACACTCAGGTAAGGCTGGGAAAAAACAGACAAGGGTTGGTACAATAAGGAAGGAGAATGGGGGAATAGACACAATAAGATATGCAGGCAAGGATAATGGCAGGGACGAGACTGGGACTCTCAAGAAAGCAAGAAACAGGGCACAAGGCAAGATAGAGAGAGAGGCAAGCACAGAAGCTGGTAACAGGATCTAGAACTGGCAGAGACTGAAGGGCAGGCTGCACTATATAGAGACAGCTAGCCTCTGATAGGCTAAACTGTCCCAGGGCTGATTCCATAGGCTAATAGTGCTGCACGGGAGATCGCCTGGTGAGAGAATGCAGAGTGGAGCGTGCGTCCGCACAGTGCCGCAGCACCGCTCCACGTGGCTTTATTTACAAGCTAGACGCGGCATGTGTAGGAGGCGCTGGACGGAGCACGGAGGCTGGAGGCTGACGGTTCCTGGCGGCGGGTGCAGGATGAGAGGTAAGTGGTGAGGGGAGCGGGCGGCTTCTAACAGTACCCCCCCTTTGACGAGGGGTTAAGGAACCCTTAGGAGCTGGTTTCTCTGGAAACTTGGTGTGAAATTCCTGAAGAAGTTTGTTGGCATGAATGTTACGTGCAGGAACCCACTGTCATTCCTCAGGACCGTACCCGCTCCAATGAACTAGATAATGCACCTGACCTTGGACCTTCTTCGAATCCAGAATGACCTCCACTTCAAATTCTTCCTGGCCGTAACGAAGGAGTGGAGGTGGTTTGATTAGAGAACCTGTTTGGAACTTTCTGGAGGTGCGAAAGGGTTTGAGAAGGGATACGTGGAAAGTGTTAGAAATCCTCATATTCCGTGGGAGTCTTAACTTGACTGCTACTGGGTTAATTCGTTTAATGAGGACAAATGGGCCGATGAATGGAGGACCCAGTTTCTTGGAAGGCTGACGAATATGAATGTTACGGGTGGACAGCCAGACTTTATCCCCAACTCTGTAGGAAACCCTCCTCCTTCGCTTGTCCATTTGAATCTTGGAGACCATGGCTGCATCCTGAAGGGATCTATTAACCTTGATCCAGATGGCCTTAATCTTGTTACTCAGGAGTCTGGAATCCATGGAATGGTCAACTTCATGCTGCAAAAAGGAGTTAGCACGGGGATGATGGCCTAACACGGAGAAGAATGGTGACAACTTGGTAGCCGAATGAGTGGCATTATTGTAGGCAAATTCTGCCCAGGCCAGATTTTGTGACCAATTATCCTGTAGCTTTTGGTAGGGTAGCAGAATGAGTGGCATTATTGTAGGCGAATTCTGCCCAGGCCAGATATTGTGACCAATTATCCTGTAGCGTAGAAGTGTAGCATCTTAGGTATTGCTTGAGATTTGTATTTATGCGCTCTGACTGAGGATTGCGTGGCGTGTGGTACCCTGAAGAAAGGCTGACTGTGATCTCAAGTGACCTACAGAAGGAGCTCCAGAAACGAGCAACAAACTGTACTCCTCTGTCAGAGACAATGGGGTAGATCCAAAACTACGTCCGTCTTCCATAGACGGACGTAATTCAATGAACAATAGCTACTGTGCATGCGTAGTAGCTATTGTACGTAATCTGCGTATCGTTTCGATACGTAGATTGCGTATATGCAGTCTAAAAGACGGACGTAGTTCTGGATCCGGCCCAATGTCAGTAGGTCGACCAGTTCTTGAGCCGAGTGTAATCCCTTCAAAGATACGAAATGAGCCATCTTACTGAAGCGGTCGACAATAACCCAGATGGTGGTGTTGTTTGAAGATTTTGGAAGATCAGTAACAAAATCCATGGAAATGTGAGTCCATGGACGTTTAGGGATGGATAATGGATGAAGAAGTCCCCCAGGTAGTGAACGTAACGCCTTGTTTTGAGCGCAGACTAAACAGGCAGCGACAAATTCCTTCACGTCCTTGGATATGGCAGGCCACCAGACAATTCGGGAAATCAAATCCAGAGACTTCTGCACTCCAGGGTGCCCAGCGGTTCTAGCAGAGTGTAACTTTAGAAGGACTGATTTCCTGAGCCTTTCGGGGACAAAAAGACGATTCCGGAGCCTCTGAGAAGGCACCTGGTCTTGAGCCTTCAGGATAAGTGTATGTAGATCTTGAGTGAGAGCCATGAAGAACGATGAAGAAGGCAGAATGGGAAGAGGGGGAGAGGAGGGTGGATGTTCTGGCACAAACGAATGTGATAAGGCGTCTGCTCGCTTGTTCTGAGACCCAGGGCGCTATGTGATGATGAAATTAAATTGTGTAAAAAGCAAGGCCCATCTGGCCTGCCTTGGGTTCAGTCTCTTGGCTTATTCTAGGTAGGCCAGGTTCTTATGATCAGTAAGAATGATGATGGTATGAATGGCCCCCTCCAACCAATGTCTCCACTCCTCCAAGGCTAATTTGATAGCCAGCAGCTCTCAATTGCCCACATTGTAGTTACATTCAGCGATAGAAAACTTCCTTGAAAAATACGCACATGGGTACATCTTTTGATCAGAGGGATCTTGTTTAGACAAGACAGCTCCAGTTCCTATATCAGAGGCATCCACTTCTAGGACAAATTGACGGTCCGGATCGGGATGATGGAGAACCGGAGCAGAGATGAAAGCTTGCTTGAGGGCGAGAAAAGCCTTAGAGGCCTGTGGTGGCCAACAGGATGGATCACCCCCCATCTTGAAGTCAGAGATGGGCGTCACCACAATCGACATGTTCCGAATGAAACGTCTGTAGTAATTAGAGAACCCCAGAAATCTCTGGGTGGCCTTGAGATTGGTGGGTTGTACCCACTTTAATATCGCTTTCACTTTGGCTGGGTCCATGGCGAAACCTTGCAGGGAAATTACATAACCCAAGAACGTGACCTTGTCCACCTCAAAGTCACACTTCTCAGGTTTCACAAAGAGATGATTCTCCCAAAGTGGGTAAGGACTTGTTGGACATGGAGACGATGAGAATCCAGACAGGAAGAGAAAATAAGTATATCATCCAGATACACCACAATAAAGTTACCCAGAAAGTCTCAAAGAACTTCGTTTATGAGATCCTGAAAAATGGCTGGAGCATTGCAGAGCCCGAAAGGCATTACCAGGTACTCATAGTGTCCTGAATGAATATTGAATGCTGTCTTCCACTCATCGCCCTCTCGGATTCTGACCAAGTTATAGGCACCCCGAAGATCGATCTTGGAGAAGATGGTAGCACCTCTATTGCGATCAAAGGGGTTTAGAAATACGAGGGATGGGGTAGGTATTTTTGATAGTAATCTTGTTCAATGCCCTGTAATCAATGCAGGGCCTAAGCGACCCATCCTTCTTTGCCACGAAGAAGAAACCGGCACCGACTGGAGACTTAGAAGGGCGAATAAATCGTTTGCGGAGGTTCTCCTGGATATATTGCTCCATCGCTGAAGTCTCTGGACGAGAGAGAGAAAACAGTCTCCCCTTGGGAAGCTTGGCTCTGGGAATTAGCTCAATAGCACAATCAGATTCCCGTTGAGGAGGAAGTTACTCTGAAGCTTGGACACAGAAGACATCTGCGAAGTCAGCATACTGAGGGGGAATCTTGGAAGTAGAAGTCTGAGCAAGACGAATGGGTCTCGATAAACAGGCTGCGGAACAAGAGTCACCCCAACTGATGATCTCACCTCTTATCCAATCAATGACCGGGTTATGAGCAGAAAGCCAGGGATGTCCAAGGACGAGGTGGGCTGAGAGACTCTGAATGAGGAGTAACTCAATTAGTTCTGAGTGGCAGCACCCAATGGAGAGATGAAGTGTAGTGGTACTCTTACAGATACTTCCCTCAGTGACGGGTCTTTCATCCAAACCACAGGCGGTCAAAGGCGAGGAGATGGGCTTAACTTTCAGGTTAAGAGACTGGGCTAATTCAATGTCCATGAAGTTGCCCGCTGCCCTGTTATCAATCAAGGCCCGCAGGTTGATAGCCCGATTGTTGACAGACAGTTGTACCGGTATCAGAAGGGAATTCTTGTTGGAAATGAGAGGAATACCCAGACGGAGCCCTTCTTTCTCCAGCTGGGTTAGGCATTTCCCGTCAGTGCGGGTTTGTTGGGGCAGTTATCAGCTCGATGAGCCTTACCTCCACAGTAGAGGCAAAGGCCTAACTGCCGTTGATGGGCCTTCTCCTGTTTGGATAAGCGGTAGGTACCAATTTGCATTGGCTCATCACAAGAGGGGATCTCCGAGGGACCTTGGACTGTGGAATAAAACGAAGGAGCAGAGAAGTCCCTCTCCAACCAACGTTCCTTCAAGCGACGATCCACCTTAATTGCTAGTCTCATAAGATCGTCCAGAGACTGAGCGGCTGGGAACTGAACCAGAGCATCTTTGACCTGTTCTGAGCGTCCAACTCGGAATTGACTCCGCAGAGCTGGGTTGTTCCACCCGCAATCATTTGACCATCGCCGGAACTCAGCACTATACTCCTCTGCCGACTTCCTGCCCTGCCTCAGGGCTCGAAGCTTGGATTCAGCCATGGCTAGGCGATCCGGGTCGTCATAGAGTAAGCCCAGCGCTTCAAAGAACCCTTTGACAGTCTGTTTGGCTGGGCTGTCCTGTGGTAAGCTGAAGGCCCAGGCTTGAGGGTCTCCTTGGAGAAGCGAAGTGATCAAGCCGACCGTTTAAAGTTCCGAGCTGGAAGAGTGGGGTATGAGCTGGAAATAGAGTTTGTAGCTCTCTTTGAAAATCGGGAACTGAGACCGGTCTCCCGTGAAACGATCCGGTAGGTTGACCTTGACGTCTTGAGTTGCCTGAGGAGAGATAGGAGCGGAGTCTGTGGCAGGTCCAGCTGGGGAACGGAGTGACGCGATGACCTCATATTGAGAGCGGACTCGAGCTGTCAGGTTTTGAACCATCTACCCTAAGTTGGACACCTGGGCAATGAGGATGTTGATGGCTTTGGTGGTAGGATCCATGTTACCATACTGGTAACCTATGTTTTGGCCTGTTATAATGTTATGGTACCCCGGGTTTACCCCGACAGGGTACCGAGGTGACCAAAGGGTAAGAGAGGAAAGAGCGGGTAACTCACCAGTTAGTAGAGCCTGATGTCGGTCTGAGTATTCACTAGAGCCCCTGAAGGTGGGGATAGACTGGAGCTGGTGGGACTTCGTTAGGATACGCACCTTTAGAGAAAACCCAGGAGAGGAATAGGAGGAACAGATGGAATAAGACAGGACTAGCGTCAGTAAGAGGAGAAAGTGGGAGGAGACAGCTCAGTAGGGCCTGACCTGTGACAAACAACAATAAACAGTAAACAGTCATGGAGGACAAAAGATGGGTTGACGGGACGAACGGGACTGACTTGACTAACTGGGACTAGCTCACATGCATGCACACCAGCGGGACCCCGAAGGGCCAACACGTACTGACACTCAGGTAAGGCTGGGAAAAAACAGACAAGGGTTGGTACAATAAGGTAGGAGAATGGGGGAATAGACACAATGAGATAGGCAGGCAAGGGTAATGGCAGGGACAAGACTGGGACTCTCAAGAAAGCAAGAAACAGGGCACAAGGCAAGATAGAGAGAGAGAGGCAAGCACAGAAGCTGGTAACAGGATCTAGAACCGGCAGAGACTGAAGGGCAGGCTGCACTATATAGAGACAGCTAACCTCTGATAGGCTAAACTGTCCCAGGGCTGATTCCATAGGCTAATAGTGCTGCACGGGAGATCGCCTGGTGAGAGAATGCAGAGTGGAGCGTGCGTCCGCACAGTGCCGCAGCACCGCTCCACGTGGCTTTATTTACAAGCTAGACGCGGCATGTGTAGGAGGCGCTGGACGGAGCACGGAGGCTGGAGGCTGACGGTTCCTGGCGGCGGGTGCAGGATGAGAGGTAAGTGGTGAGGGGAGCGGGCGGCTTCTAACAGTACCCCCCCTTTGTCGAGGGGTTAAGGAACCCCTAGGAGCTGGTTTCTCTGGAAACTTGGTGTGAAATTCCTGAAGAAGTTTGTTGGCATGAATGTTACGTGCAGGAACCCACTGTCATTCCTCAGGACCGTACCCGCTCCAATGAACTAGATAATGCACCTGACCTTGGACCTTCTTCGAATCCAGAATGACCTCCACTTCAAATTCTTCCTGGCCGTAACGAAGGAGTGGAGGTGGTTTGATTAGAGAACCTGTTTGGAACTTTCTGGAGGTGCGAAAGGGTTTGAGAAGGGATACGTGAAAGGTGTTAGGAATCCTCATATTCCGAGGGAGACCTAACTTGACTGCTACTGGGTTAATTCTTTTAATGATGACAAATGGGCTGATGTTTCTTGGAAGGTTGACGAATATGAATGTTACGGGTGGACAGCCAGACTTTATCACCAACTCTGTAAGAAACCCTCCTCCTTCGCTTGTCCATTCGAATCTTGGAGATAATAGCTGCATCCTGAAGGGATTTATTAACCTTGATCCAGATAGCCTTAATCCTGTTACTCAAGAGTCTGGAATCCATGGAATGATCTACTTCATGCTGCAAAAAGGAGTTAGCAGGAGGCGCGGGACGGAGCACGGAAGCTGGAGGCTGACGGTTCCTGGCGGCGGGTGCAGGATGAGAGGTAAGCGGTGAGGGGAGCGGACGGCTTCTAACAACATATATATGATTTATAGTGACTGACTTTTTATCTATTTTATATACTGTGTGTATATTTTATTTTACTTTAAATTTATTTTCTAGTAACAGAGCGCTAGAATATGATAGATATTTGATTTTTTTATGTGTTTTTTAGTGGGTAGGTGGATTCCCACATCTAGAATAATCCTGAAGCTCTGGGAGCGCAGGATACTCCCTGATTTATTTATTCATAATGTCTGTTGGTGATTCACCTAAATTAACACCAACACCCAGGTACATTACACTATAAATCTGCTTGCAAAAGCACCAAAATTCTCATATGTACCTCAAAATGCTGAGAGAGAGAAGATGTACTCAAATATTAAGTCATCTGCTGGATTCCCTGGTCCCTGGACACCAAAATAACCATTGCATTCGCTCTCAGTACCTTATAATACAATGCAGAATTCATCGAGTAGTGGACAGAGAGAGAAGAATTGCCCAGCTGCACTGACGCTGGAGTGATTTACACCATTGTCTCAAGCTCAAGCTCCTCATGGAACTTCATTTTCACATCCTTGGATTTCTAACACGAACACAAGGATGAAGAAGCAGCTCCTCCTCCTCCGGCTGCACTTGCAACCCTCCACTCCTCGTACCCCATACTCTGCTGAGCTCAAAAGTCCTGAGCTCTGCATGTTGTCCATTTTCTCCTTGTCCCACTATACCTCTCCTTCATTCCCTCCACCTTCCTTCTTCTTACACTCCTTCTTCTCTTTTGACCTTCCCTGTTCGTTCTCTCCTTGATTCTGTAGCATCATCTTCTCCCGCATCTTTTACTTCATCTATATCGCTTTAACTTTTCCCTATTCATATTTACTCTCATGTGAAGCAATAATAAAACCTTTAAAAACTTTTAGAAATGTAAGAGCAACAATGTAATGATCCCTTGTTCAGGACTTTAGAAACATAATAGTAACAATGTTATATTCTCGATAAAAAAGTTTTTTATGTTAAAGTGTGTCAAAATAATAGAGATACAAGGTGTGTTTGACATGATCTAAAGTATTAAGAAGTGATATGTAATGTAACATAATATAAGAAAGTAGGTACTATGAATTTCCTATTGTCTCCTCCGCCTCCATGTTTGAGCTGTATACAAGAAAGTCCTATTGCTAGTTAGCCAGAAATATAAACGTAGTTTTCCTTGGCAGTGATTGGTAATTATATGGCAGATGAGCAGACAGCATTTACGGAGGGAGAGGGAGGACATTCTGAGAGAGGAAACAATGTTGGAGTATACCTCTCACATCAAACTGTTCCAAATCTTTGATTCTCCTTAAGTTCAGACATATTGTTTAGATAGAAATTTAGATAATAAATTACGTTCTAATTTTTTGTATATATACTAATATATATATTTCTAATATAAAATATTTTATACATTATTTTTTTAATCTGGTATTTATAAGTTTTAGGTAAAATTCAATCATAGAATGCCAATTTTTATGATTATATGACATTGTTTCGAGTGGTGTTAACACCTTTTATTATGCCTATATTTAAAATCATTGTTTTTATTTTGGATACACTAATTTATTCTAATATGACCGCATAATATTTATTTTAGGTTCTATCATCATTTTATTGTGATTTATTTCATGATTGTTGAATAATTTTTTATTGCTGTCTAGCTTTTTAGTTTTAGTGTATAAATGAAAATAATTTAGATCCATAAAAATAAGCTAGTAGTAAGAAAATCATTAGGGTGTGATATATGTTATGTGGATAAATTGATTATAAGCAATATGTTTTATCTTTTATCACTATATGGTTATATTGCATATTAATTATGCAAGATATTGTTTTACTATATCTATTTATTTATTTTGAAATTGTTAAAAGCACTGTCTCACTCCCTGGGGTGGTGTGAGCCCAGATAGAGTACTTTAGGACCCCCCATTGCCCTTTTCAAATCCTGGTCTCTATAAATAAGCTTCCAGTCCTGGTCCTGGTTCTTTAACGATTCCCTCAAGATGGAGCGATCAGCTGATTGTGTAACGCGTAGAGAAGGTCCCAGGCAGCAATCGGTATAATCCCCTACGTCCCCGGGTGGCTTGTGGCACATACGGAGTTGCCGGCTGTACCATATTTCTGCCTGTCATCACGCTACCGTGGAGCGATATAGGGTTTCCAGCCTCAGGTACCTTGGAATCTGCATCTATATGATTTTAAGTTTGTTTTTAAGTTTGTTTCAAATAAGGAATTGAAGATCTATATAGAATAGTACATTGCATTTAAGCCTTAACCAGAGGAGCCTGTTAGCTCCCATATTCGGTGAGTAGAATTTCACCGGAGTGCTGGGTATCAACTTAAGACCCTGGCTGTTGCACTATTGCAGTTTTTGTTTTATTATGTCCCTACTCACACTGTTGCAAGAGGTTGTGTCCCTGGACCCACAATTTATTTGACGTTTATATATTGGGGAACACTAGGATACCCTACCAGGAGACCACTGCACTAGGCTGAGCGCTGAAGGGAATGATTCTTTCTTTTTATAAGTATATATAATTAATAATGGTGAGGTAGACACCCATATCCAGAATCTAGAAGCTGAGAGACAGTCAAAGCACTTGATACTTTTTATATTTTGTGTTTTATTAGGATAATGTACATGTCTTTTGTTAATAGCGAATGGACAACAGACATTGGCTGGGAAGAATGATAATCAATTATGGTCTGAGTAGGCGTCTCCCCCTTGGATTGGGCCTTGTCATGTCAAAATATCAGATATGGTTTGGATAGTAATTTTTGGATTGGCTAGTAATTTTTGTGTAACATCTGCAGTTTTTCAAAATGAGTGAAAGATATAGGCTTTAATATGGTAGTGATGTGTGCAGGGTAGTTTTAATGCTGATGATGAATGGGTGCAGAGCAGAGGTTTAAGAAGTCCATATTAATATGTGGATGCACTATGCAGTAAAGTTAGTCATATATGGATGTACTTACAGTATTTAGCCATATCCTTAATGGTAATGCATTTTGTAATATACGTACAGGCACATACTTAAGTGTGTATAGTGTGAATTTTTTAACTCTATGAATTATAAGATTATATATATGGATGCATGTTTTGTATAACAGAAAATTTTTTTAAAATACACATTTATTGCTTTTTCAATGTTTTGAATGGTGGTTCGGCTGAAAACATGATCATTATGCTATAAGAAATATATTAGAAAAATAAAATCATAAAAATGCTCTTTCCAACTAAATAAATAAAACTTCTGTAAATGTGATGTTTAATTAAATACAAGTGTACATGAAAGTGTTCAAACTTTATATTTCATATGCCGCAAGGATATGTGATTAGCTTAGATATGATATGACCCCCAGCAAGTACAAATGTTTTAATGTATCTGGAGCACACGGTTGGCCATGCTCTGCAGCGGGACCAACTGGAGGAAGGGGAGAGCGGGGCTAGACAGGAGGAGGCAGTCGGCACTGGAGGGGGCGGTGCGGAGGTAAGGGAGTCCTGTGCTGACAGCCATTTAGGGATTAATGGCTGCCAGCCAGTCACATGGGACAGCCACGAGCCAATCGGAGCTTGCGGTGCCCATTTTGCGGCTAGGAGACTGTGCAGTGCTGTGGGGAGCCCAGGAACGCTCACCACGTGATGTCTCCCGTCGGCCCCACAGCGGAGTACTAAAGCGGCCACGTGAGTGGGAGGAGGAGCAGAGCAGCGGCACAAAGAGGAAAGTGAGAGAGCTTGTGCAGAGTGCATTGACAGAGTTTGCAAAGACAGCGAGTCACAGGTTGTCACTGCACAGTCAGACATCCAGGGCTGTGCCAAAGTGCTCTTAGGCCCTTGGGTGTCTGGCGTGAAGAGGTGTTGGAGGAGGTTAAAGTTCTCACTAGACCACCAGGGTTCAAGGATCACGGAAAACCCGGTGTCAGCCCACACCCCACTGGACCACCAGGGGTGTCAGGTACTGGGTAGGATCCACTAGACCACCAGGGCAGTGGAGAACTATGCGGAACCCCCGTTACCGTAGGCCAGAGTAACCGAGTTACCCTCCAGCCAGGGAGTGAAGTCACGCACTTCTTCCACGTGAGGCGCTTGAACATTCCCCATCCCTTTCTTCCCCTGCTCAGTTCAGTTTGGCTTTGCACTAATCGGTTGTTTTTCCTTTCCAGCACAAAATACTCGGCTGGCACCTCGCAACGTCAAGAGGGAGGAGGTTGTCGGGTCATCTAACCATAAGTGGACCGACGTGTGTTACATTTGATATTGTTACAGTTGCAGGATCACGCCCAGTCAGCTCATTGACTATGTGCCTTCAAATACACACTCCCATGGAAGCATGCATGCCAATACACCACCATTTATGCTGGGGTTTGCAAAGGTACAATATGCATGCATCTCACTTCTGAAAAATCACATAATAAAACATCAAGGCAACTGACGTACACTCAGATCTGGATTGGGGCCTCTGAGTGCAATTGCAATCTTATCCAGAACTAGAAGTATCTAGGAGATACTGCCAAATGTGGACAGGAAGTGCGTAAGTTATAAATATGTCACATAGATAATGTCACACATTTTGCATACAAATAAACCACAAAATACAGAACTAATGAATTATGTAATACAGTTTTTGTATATATATAATAATAATATACAGAAAAAACTGCACTTATGATATAAACCTTTTTAAACCTTGGTTATTGATGCTGCTGGTGAGTCAACTGTCAACATTTTGACCTGTCTACAACTTGACCTGTGGACATTTGGACTGCAGATATACTGGTCCAGATTCACATTTACGTAGTTTTCGTCTTACATACGTTGTTTTAAGTCCCCTGTCTCTGAACATCTGGGTATGCGTGCGCCAGATGTTCCAACAGCGTAAGTACTAACGTACATAACTTCAGATTACGTACACTGAAGGGGCTGACCGTTCAGTTACGATGACCTTATCCCCATCATACAGGTGGGTATAGCTATGTAAATGAGGGGTCGGGGAAGCCCTGTTACAACTAGTAACGGCCGCAGACCTAGTCGTAAAAGTTAAGGTAGGAATCTGGACATGTAAGTGTCCAGATTCCCTACCGACAGCCAGGAGTGCAGGGGGCATGCACTACCTGCTATGGCAGCATATCAAAGGACCCCCACACGCACGTAAAGCATGCGGGGGTCTGGATCTGGCCCAATGAGTGCAAGTGATACAATACAAGATAAGAACAAACAAACTGTAAGAAAGAAAACAATAAGATAAGAAGAACAAAGAAAAGAAGAGATTAGGAGAGAACAGGGATAGAAGAGGTAGGGAAGTACATGGATAAGGGTTGGGGGTGGGTATGAGATCTCAAAAAAGCCATAACCATGATTGGCAATATATGCTTGACATATTATGAAAGGAACACCTATGGTCGGATTTACTAAGCTGTGGGAAAGGAAAAGCGGAGATGTTGCCCATAGCTGATATTTTATAGCATGCATTAGTGAGAGCTAGAATCTGATTGGTTGCTATGGGCAACATCTCCACTTTTATAAACATAGGGGCAGATCCTGAACTACGCATTTCCGTGAATTTACGTGTGGCGGACACGTAAATTCGCAGATTTGTACGCACTGCGCATGCGCACCGCAGAAAATACGCACATTCCACTGCGCATGCGCACCATATAAAATACGCACATTCACGTAGCGTAATTTTTGACGTATGGGTGATTCACGTATGTCTCACGTAACTGTATTTGGTGACTCGTGCCAAATTTATGTTACTCATCAATACGTGCGTTTTACGTGAAGTAGGCGGGGGGTGGTATTTAAAGTGTACAGTATGGGCGTACTAAGCTGCGTACGTTCACGTATTCAGTACGTCCGTTCGCTGACGTATGCTGTTACGTTTGGAAAAGTTCAGGTTTGGCTTGCGTATTTTCACAAAATACGTCCGTGCAGGGGATGTGTTAAGGGTAGCGTAGCGAATTTACGTACACGAAAATTCGCTACGCGAACAAACGTACGGCAAACGTTGTTCAGGATCTACCCCATAGGCTGTAAATTTATAATTGGCAGAAGAGAGTATATCATCTATAACTTCTTAGAAGTCAATCTGCTCAAACCAGTCCTTGATCGTCGGAGGGGTAGAATAGCGCTAGTGACAAGGTATGGTAGCTCTGGTGGCGTTAGCTAAGTGTTTCACAAGGGAGGATTTTTGATAGGCATTTCTGTGTGGGATAAAATCCAGAAATCAGGGCTATAAGGAATGTTTGACCTCACAGAGCTAAAGTCTCTTTGAATTTCTGCCAGAAAGCCAAGAGTGCAGGACAATTCTACCATATAAGGATATGTGTCCTTATGGCATCTCCACACCTTCAACAAGTTTGAGCGGTATGAGGGCAATACTTATGAACTTGGAATGGGACATTGGGCCTGATCCAGACCTACGTCGATGCGCTGTGCTTAGTAAAGCACAGCATATTGGCGTGCACTCTCTCCTGACACTCCCCCTGTGCGAGCATATTTTCCATCGCTTACGCCGGCTGAAGGCTACCCTAACTTCAGCTGGCTTAAGCAAGGGAAAATACGCTCGCACAGGAGTGTTTGGCCGCCAACCCCTCCCTCCCTCCCTTATTAAACTAGCTCCCCCCGCCCACCTACACTAACTTGAACGTAGTAACGCTGGGGAACGCCCCCCTCCAGCGTTACTACGGTGCTGCATCCTACGATCGTTGATCGGACGTTGCCGTAGCTATGCCGGGCAACATCAGCCTGGCGCATGCGCAGAACGATTTTTAAGCCGATCTTACGCTGCTGGCTGGCGTCTTAACACCAGCTAGTGTAGGTCTGGATCAGGCCCATTGTGCCTACAAGAGAGTATTTTAAATTGTGCCTCTACAAAAGATAGATATTGGAGGTCAAGCATTAGTAAAAAAGAAGATTTTGACCCTCTGTAAACCTCCCAAACAACCAGGTTGGTTTTATACCCTGTCTTGATAAACATGAAATATGTTTCTAAAGCTTCCAAGAGTTGTGCCCAATAATAAGTGTCTTGGAGTAAAGAGTAATTAAAGTGCCAGGTCCACGCTCTTGGACTGGGGTAGTAAGTTTAACATTGACATAAATAGGGGAATGTGAAAGAATGAAGTATCTGGACTGGCGCTGTCATAACCACCAATATGGATGCTGCCTGTAGTACCACCCCAGGAGCTCCCCTAATAGGCCCCTATAAGGTGGAATATAGAGCAAAAGAATATGAGTGTGGTGGTGCTTCCAGTGGGGAAAGTAAATATATTTCATGGTTTAAATGCAGACAATAAAAAACACAATATAGCTTCGCAGCCAAAGCATGTGCCGGCACAATCATAAAGTTTGTTGGACATCGGTCGGTATAGCGGACGATGCTCCCAGAATCAAATAGAAAACAAGGATTACCTTTCTGGTGTCGCTATCTACCGTATGCTCTCTGTCAGAAACGGTTGTTGCTTGGCTTCCTCTGGGTGTGCTGTGTCAGCGTGGCGCTCCGGCTGCGACCTAAGCCTTCTGGGCTTCCGGTGTGCTGTATGGACGTTAAGCCCCGGAGGCGTCCTTGGATCCCTGTGCTCCCGTTGCTAGGGACGCTGTAAGCAGGGCTGGGCGTTCTTAGTTTTCCGAGCTTCCATTGCTGGGGACGCTGTAGTCAAGTTCAGCTTGATACAGAGATCTCTGTGTTAAATGCTGTCAAAACCTACGCATTTCATCGGGGATAGTAGTGTCTCGTTCTGCATACCTGAATCTCAAGGGGCAGTGGCCGTGGATATAGGTGCCAGGGGGGGTGTGGCTTCTGATTGACAGGTGGTTCATAAAACTTGTAAGGCTCTCTGAGGTGGAGGTAACCTGGCATTACAGGGGCACATAAGTGTGGTAGGGGCGGTTGCAAATACACAGACAAGCTGTAAGTGGACTAAAGTAGCCAAAGCTTGTGAGGGAAATTTGCCAGAAAGTAGGGCAAAGAAATAATTTTGTCTATCCAAAATAGTAGGAGCATCAACAAAGTCTAGGCCTTATTGCCTAATAGTAGAAACATAGAGGAACAAAGCTTCAGCCTTCTCCAGTCACCGCCGAAACAGAGGCTATATGTGGTATGCACTGTCTGTGTCGCAAGGCTTGCCAGTCAAGGTGTTGTGAGGGGTCCACAAAAGTGTAGGGGCCAGAGAGTTGGCACCATTCAGGCAGGCCCACTTGTGGGAGCTCCAAGTTGGAGACCATTCGGTCGCTAGGGGACAGCCTTTTATTTAAATGATGACGTCAGAGGCCAGAGTGTAACTGACGTCATCATTTAAATAAAAGGCTGCCCCCTAGTGACCGAATGGTCATTAGGAGCAGCAAAGAAGATGAAGGTGAAGCCAGTCCCCGCCGAGTCAAGAACAGAAGAGGCCGAGGAGCCGGACCAGAAGCCGACGGAAGACTCCAATCAGCATAAGAAGATTCTACACTTCAAGCAAATCTTCCCAAGATCTTTAGCAAATGGTGAGTGACAAAGTTTTTTATAATTTTTTTAAACACCACACACTACATCGCTATACAACTAGATTGACGTGTTTTCCTGGCTCGCAGGGTGAATTGTCACTAAATCGCCTCTAGGCAATGTAGAATTGCTAAATGGCGATTTAATGGCGATTTTACTGTGAGTTTGTCAAAGCGACCTTTGTAAATACTGTGAATTGTATGTGTAACAGAAAAAATCACACTGGCGATTTTAGGTTCAGCGATTTTCAAGAAGCTTAAACTCACGTGAGTTTAGCTTTTGTGAATACAGTGATTTGATATTCACAGCAAACTCAAGCGATTTTAGGCGATTTTTTAAAAATCGCGTTTTGTAAATATACTGCAAAATCATAGGTTGTTTTTCCTCCACCTATTGTCCAAGTTCTCTGCACACACCTGCATTTCTCACAGTGCTTCCGCATGTGTAGCTACTGTTGATATTGTATGTCACCCTCCTGCAATTTCACTTTCTATTACATGACCTACACAAACTTGCTCACTTTATTAAAAATCCTGCATCACCCTTTTATTTATCCCCCGCATCGAATAACAGCCAACGCACGTTTTGCTTAGAAAGTAAGCTTTTTCAAGGTGTCAACATGTCACTACCAGCTGATGATATTAATTCATATATGGTGTTTTATTTTTTCATTGTTTAGTTTTACACCTTGGGCCTGATCCAGACCTACGCCAATGCGCTGTGCTTACTAAAGCACAGCGTATCGGCGTTAGATGGTGCAGTAGATTACACGCTTTCATTTGATGTGTCATTTGCCTCAGAACTTGTGCGACTATACTGCACCATCTACCGCTATCTCCATTTAATTGTTGCTAAGTTGTCACGCAGCCAGTGTGAACAGCTACGGATACGGCAGGACCCGACAGGAGCCGTGCACAACCGAGGGTATAACCCCGGAGGACTGCCGTAACCGGCCACGCGACTCTTATTTGGCTGTCTGTATTCCCGGCTGAAGATGCAGGGAGCTGAGGCTCTATTCATGTGGGATTATTGATACGGCTCTCATCGACCGCTATTAATTGGATAGCTATACGGACTGGACTAGAGGTAACCTCTACAATACCGGTATTGTTTGCAATAAGAACTGCTAAAATTGTGTCTGTACATCCCGGAGTCGGCATTAATATATAAACTGAGGACTCTAGGCCATTGAAGGGTGATTACCCTAAAAATCTATACCTGCACAGCTGGGCCACTTACAACTTAATACAGCTGCTTGCCCATATATCCTCTTTTAATCCCAAGGGTATTGACATCTAGATTACTACGGTGGCAATTAGAGGACCTTGCATATTTACAATCTTACTAGCAAGGAATTTTAACAAACACCTATAGCTCCTATTTGGTCTAAAGGAGAAGACCTTACATCACAGTATATATTGATGGTTTCATGGTGTTCTGAGGCACTTGTTTTTATTGTATTCCTAAAGCCTGTAGTTGTCTGATCAACAACTAACAGGAATATTAGGTTCACATCATTTAATAACAATTGTTTTTATTAATTTGTAATAAATGTAAACTTATTTTATATATATATATATATATATATATATATAGCGACATGAAGTAAATTGATTCAATCAACCTGCTCCGAACAATCCACAAAACTCTGTGAGTCTTACTGGTCAACCTCTGGCTAATATAAAGAGGGGTTATGTGACATCACCAACCTGCGGACATTGTGACATCACTGGCCTGTACAGTGATGGAGATGTTGCCCATAGCAACCATTTAGATGCTAGATATCATTATTTATCATTTGCTTTGGTAAATGAAAGCAATTATTTGATTGGTTGTTGTGGGTAACATCTCCACTATTCATCTTTACAAGTTTCATTAAATATAAAACAATCTGACTGAGGTGCATAAATCAAAGAGGGCCTTTATAATATACTTTTTCAATTGTTGCCATTAAAGCCCCATACACACAACAGTGTTTTTTAAACGATAATCGTTCAAAACACCCGTGAAAGGAGTGTTTTGAATGATATTGTGCAAGTGTGTACGCTGCAACGATCATGCCTGATCGTTGTAAAGTACACAAAATCGTTTGATCGCATCTTTTAAAAAGTTTAATATAAACGATCAAGCCATTCAGTACTGAAGGCTCAACAGAAAATCGTTTGTAGTGTGTATGCAGCCTGATTGGTAATAAAAATGAATTTTTTATTGTATTCCTAAAGCCTGTAGTTGTCTGATCAACAACTAACAGGAATATTAGGTTCACATCATTTAATAACAATTGTTTTTATTAATTTGTAATAAATGTAAACTTATTTTATATATATATATTTATATATCCCAAGCGCTGTTTTCTGTTTATTTCGACTTTTGATATTGTGGGATAACATCTCCCTCCCTACAGCTGCTGGGATTATTTTTATGTATGTAAACCAATATTTTGCCACACTATTTTCCTCATTTTTAGCAGCGCGGTCACACATTCTGTTTTTCTTGCTTTATCTATGAGCAATGCTCTGTAACTACTGCAGCAGCTCATACAGGAACCTCCTGTATGAGCGCTGCGCTGCCGATCTGCTTAGGGGAGGGGGGGTGTCCAACACCATGCTGGAGAGGCGCCGGACATTCTCCCGCTCCCTGCTATACAGATTAGCAGCATTCATACAGTCTCCTGCATGAACCCTGCCAATC
>WWET01007675.1:0-29012 GCA_011038615.1 Limnodynastes dumerilii | reverse complement strand
ATCTGTATAGCGGGGGGGGGGGGGCATGTCCAGCGCCTATCCAGCATGGCGCCGGGATGCACAGGTTTTTATATAGCTCCAGCTGATTATGTAGTGCTTGACTATATTAACAATCAGTATAAAGAAAACTGGGTAGTAATAAAAACAAACCAGGTGGGTAAGAGGGCCCTACACTGTCTAGGGCTTTGGGTTTCATACTCAAGGGCAAGCACACAATGGACCAGCCAGGTTGTATGGCAAAAGTGCTCTCTATGATCCTGCCACACAGCAGTGTTAGTAGCCGAGCTGAGGGGAATTTTAAAATAGAAAGAAAAAATGTGCGGGTTTGTGTTAATCATGTAATAGAAAGGCAAAATGGAAGGCAAAGTGGTTGTATATAGGGTAAATAAAGCTTTAGAAGAAGGTTGAAGAATTTGGTAAGTTTGTCTAAAGAGGTGAGTTTTAAGGGGGAACTTGAATGTTTGGAGAGTAGAGGATAGTCTTACTGGTTAAGTTAATTTAGAGAGTGGATACAGCTTAAGAGAAGTCCTGTAACCGGGAATCAGAGCATTTGTGAAGTGTAGAAGAGAGTTGTAAATCTTGTGATGATCTAAGAGAACAAGCTGGGATATATCTTGAGACAAATGAGGATATATATGTAGATGCCATCCTGTTTATGGCTTTATAGGTATGGCTTTGTATTCAATTCTGTAGTATACAGGAAACCGATGTAGAGATTGACAGTCTGGAGTAGCTCTATTGTGACCATTGTAGACATGAAATTCAGAATAGCCAACGCTATAAGGAATGGAAAAAACAAAAATCATTGGGTTCTCTAGTACCTGTTTGCCCTCAAAACAAGTAATTGTCAAGTCATTTTTCAGTCAGGCAATTTTGTTCAACAACTAAACGTTTTGGGGGAGTAGTGGAGAGTCGGCATTACCAGACATCTGCTTGCCTTATCCCTGCATGGGGTTATCTACTAAAAATAAGTCAAATTCACGCACGATTCAAAGTCCATAACCTAGGTACTTTCCTATGTGAGGATTTCCGAGTGTGTGGGTGTGGTTAGCTGCAGCCGCTGCTATCCTTGAATCGCACTTGCATATAATTGTGATGCATATTTTTAGCCAAATACTCAATTTTTATCCTAAGTATAAATATGGTCTAATATCTTAAAGCATGCATATCAAAACTCCCATGCAAATATATTCATTCAGAGATTTTCCATGACCCTATCTAATATACGGTAGGACTATCCCTGTATGTCTCATGTATGCCTAGCAGCCCCACGGCCAACTCTTTGCACTTCCATGCAGTACCTGACACTCCCTGTCTCCAGAGAGTGGTGCGGGAGTCACATGAACGGAGATGGCAAAGTTGGGGGAGGAGAGAAAACAAAGGCAGACCAGCCTGGGGATCCCCCGGAGCACTTGGCATTTGGACCTCCAGCAGCTGTCTTATCTAACATGCGTTTTGCAAGCACAGTAAGGCTTTGTCAAGGGTGTAATGAAGATACACAGACTTTCGCATATATAGTACCTGAGCACCAATCACTGGCAATTATCAATCAAGGAGCGCACTTTTGGGCTAACTAATACAAAGAATAACAATGAGTAAAAAACTCTCGTTCTTAGAAGCAAATATTATTTATAATTAGGACCAAATATGGACACTGTATTAGTCAAGAGGTAAGTAATAATTTAGGAGAAAAGTATTTAACATATTTAGCATAATGATGACAGTCAGAATACCTAGGTATCAGTTATTTCTTAAAGAGGACATACAATAATGGTCAATGATAAAGCAAGAGAAAAATTTAACAAGAAATGATAGCGTACATTTGTACAGTTGCAATGCAGTATTATCTATCATACCCAGAAAAACAAAACAGACTGATTATTGTAAGGAAAAAAGTAAGGTTTTCATTAATTACATTAGGAGCTAAAGTGTTTAAAGTAAAGATCCAATTGGCCTCTTTCTGTAACAGAATGCGATTGTTATCGCCACCACTGATTGATAAGGACATTTTTTAAATAAATGCCTTTAATGTATTAGGGTTTGAATTATGTTTATGCCAGCCAACAGGGGTAAGTATTTTGCATTTGTTTTTGTCTGATGGGGCGTTGCGCTCCATCAGACATAATCTAATTGTTTTTCCAACATACAATAACTGGCATTCACAAATTAAACAGAAATCAAATTGCAATTGGTGAATTGTATTAATTTGTGAGTTTTTCCAAACTGATCACTAATTTCTGTAGTTTTGACCATACTGTTTTGACAAGTACTGCAATTACCACATGGGAAGGAGTCACATTTTTGGTAATAGTGAGTTTTAGGTTCAAATCATTGTTGTTAAGTATAAAGGTGTCAAGGATGGCAACCTCTCCCTGCCACAGGAGCAAGATGTCATCTATATAATGGGGCCACATGGGTTTATGGGAAATATATAACTCATGGACCTCCGAAAAGATGAATACCACCCCAAGTATAAAGTTACATAAGTAAATCCCATTGCTGTGCCCCATACCTGAAGACAGAAACATCCATCAAATAGAAAGTAATTTTTCTTTAACACAAAATTAAGCAAATGTAAAAGAAATTTATTATGGGGATCTTTCAGTCCAGATTACATGAAATATCGAATCGCCTGATAAATGTTGAATGCTAGTGTAGAGGGATTCCACATCTAGACATGCCAACCATGTATTGGCATGATCACATATATCCTCAATGTGTGCCAAAAGATCAAGAGTATCCTGGACATAGGAAGGAAGAGTAGTTGCAAAAGGTCGAAGGAGTGCATCTATATATTTGTTTGCATTCTCTGTTAAAGACATATTGCCGGATACAATGGGGTGTCCTGGAGGACATTTGAGGTTTTTATGAACCTTTGGTAATAAATAAAAGGCTGCTGTTTTTGAATATTCAACTGTTAAAAATCTGAAAGCATCATTAGAAATCACATCTTCCCGTTTAGCTTTTACTAATTTATCTTTATATACACATAGAAATTCTTCAGTGGGATCACCTATTAATTTTCTACAGCAATCAAGATCGTTACGTTGTCATTTAGCTTCTGTAACATACATGTTGGAGGGCCAAATGACAACATAGCCCCCTTTATCCGAGGGTTTAACAATGATATCCTTCCAATCCTTTACTTCTTTAAGGGCTTTCTTTTCACTTTGACTTAAATTATGTTTAATCCTTACTTGCATTGAGTCAGTCACAAGTTAAAATCATCAGTGACTAATTTTCTATAAACAATCAAAGATGGATATTTATCCAAATCTAGAAAAATATTAGATTTTATTTTTAGGGATGGCAATTGTATATTGTATGTCTGACTCTCCTTTGCAAGATCTTCCAGGATAGCAATCATCTGAGATTTTGCGTATCCAAAATAAAAGTATTATTATCATTAATTACATCAGCAATCGTCTGATCAGGGTTCAAATTATCCCCTGTTATTAAACATCATATGTAAATCCAATTTGCATAGAAATTAGTGAAGATTCCGTTCAAGGGAAAAGAGGTTAAAGGGAGCAGAAGGACAAAAAGATAGACCTTTATATAATACCTTTTTGTGTTCGATGGTCAGAACATGTGTGGATTAATTATGTCTAAAGAGGCATCCTTATCCTCTAGAATCTGTGATGGTTCCTCTGCTGTCATCTGTTTGGACCTCCAAATGTACCTCTTATGGGCTTTCCTGCCTCGTCTGATCTTGTGTTCATAGGTATAAAACATTGTTCTTGGTACTTGTCCAAAAAAGATACCAAAGATTGTGACCAGGAAGCCGAAGTATCAGAAATTGCTGATGGTCCTGGGCTGGATTCTTTTCCATCTGTTGACCCAAAATCAGAGTTAGAGGGAGTAACATACTGCTTATGGTGTTTAAAGAACTTGTGTGAGTGCCATGTATATACTAAATTCTGATTAAAGTTCTATACCTAGAAAAATGTCTCTCTTTTTTCTGCATTATCTGTTAATCCATGATGTGAATATCATTTTTATATTTGGTATACATAACTTGAAAAGCCTCAACATTCTCACTCATTTTCACAATATCCTCATTAATCTTAGACAGTACAATCTCACAATGATTAATCAATATTTTCAGTAATTCTAGGGAATATTTAGTTAATGTATTCTCCCATAATTTATGCAGATCTGCTGTGACCAAATCAAAAGTTGAAAAGACTGTAGGTCTCAGACCCCGTAGTGTAATTCCATGCTTTTGCTTTAGTCTGTTTGAACAAACCATTTTTCAAAGATGTCTTTGTTTCAGTGGTGGATTTAGGGGGAGGTGATCGAACCCCCCTTAGAGATGTGCAGTCTGGGTGCTCCATTCTCTCCCTCTCCTGTCTTTTAGTTCCTGCAGCACAGTCAGTCAGCACAATGCTGTAGCACAGGAGGGACGGGGAGCAGAGCCCCATGCCGGCATTCTGACTGCTGTGACTGTGACACAGAACAGGGAGGGATGTGGAAGGGAGAGGGAGTAGGCAGCGCGACCCACTTCATGGGGGGATGTGGTGCATCCTGGTGCCATGCTGGATAGGCGCCGGTCATCCCCCCGCTCCCCGCTATGGAGACTGGCAGCACTCATACAGGAGGAGAAAGAGCGCTGCGGAGGAGGAAGGAAAGAGGGACACAAATGTAAGTAAAAAGGGGAATGGTTGGAGAAACATGGTGGGAAATACTGAGGGGAGTTGGAGAAACATGGTGGGGAAAACTGAGGGGAGCTGGAGAAACATGATGAGGAATACTGAGGAAGGCTGGAGACACATGATAGGAGATACTGAGGGGGGCTTGAGGTACATAATGGGGAATACTGAGGGGGGGCTGGAGGCATATTATGGGGAATACTGAGGGGGTCTGGAGGCACATAATAGGGAATATTGAGGGGCGCTGGAGAGACATGATGGGAATACTGGAGGGCTGCAGAGACATGGGGGTAGATCCAGAACTACGTTCGTCTTCCATAGACGGACGTAGTTCAATGAACAATAGCTACTGTGCATGCGCAGTAGCTATTGTTCATTGAATTACGTCCGTCTATGGAAGACGGATATAGTTCTGGATCTGGCCCATGATGAGGATGCTGGAGGGGGGCTGGAGAGACATGATGGGGAAATTAGGGCCTGCAGAGACATTATGGGGATACTGAGGGGCTGCAGAGACATACTGGATATACTGGGGGGGGGACTGCAGAGATATGATGGGGAATACTGGGGGGCTGGAGAGACATGATGGGAATACTGGGGGCTTCAGAGACATGATGGGGATACTGGGAGACTTGAGACACATGATGGGGATACTGGGGTGGGACTTCAGAGACATTAATATTTATTCAGCCTACAAAAAGCCTTTTCTAATAAATGGGTATAAACAGCTATAGAGAGAGCAGTGTGGAAAGAAAGGTATAAAGAAAATAGTGGGGGAGGGATATAAGATGAGGAAAAGTGGAGGACTCAATACTAAAAGAGGAGGGTTTAAAATGACGAATAAACCACCCCCCCTAAGATAAAATTCTAGATCTGCCCCTGCTTTGTTTGCAATCATATTCCCACTTCCATAATAAAAATAAAAAAATCCTCTGTAATCCGCTGCAGATGGCTCTGTCTCTTTGTAATATACTGGCAAATACTAAATGTAGACATATTTATAAGAGTCAGTTTCTAGAGTAACCCACTTATATGCAGATAGCTGTGCTGAACACTAGGTATAGTTGACCAGTGGAGCCACGTTACCCCCACAATAAGTCTATAGAAAAGCAAAGAAGAGTCGTACCAGCAATCAACATATATATTGATGGCTTAATTGCCAGGATGTTCAGGTACAGCCATAGGTATGCTAGTCTATACTGCACATATGTGGAATGCAGAAATTAGTTAGATAAGAAGTACCAATTTACTTTCTTAAGTCATGTTTATAACTTAATAAGGTAGGTAGATTTCCAACTCTGTTGATGTTGGGGTACAAAAGATCTTAGCACAATGGGGTAGATCCAGAACTACATGTGCAATACGTTTCCACGTGTAACGTATTTTCGCACGCGTATGTTCTATACACTCCCCTAGGCACACCCCTTGAATGTACGTATTTCACCGAGTTCCGCTTCCCAAACCCTACCTTAACTTTTTTTCGCGTAACAGCGTACGTCTGCTAACGGACGTATAGACTACGTGAATGTACGCCGCTTAGCACACCCATACTGTACACTTTAAATACAAACCTCCACCTACTTCACGTAAATCGAACGTATTGTTGACTCATGTAAAATTGGCACGCCCACACGTAAGTATTTACGTGACAAATACATGAATGGCCCATACGTTCACAATTACGCTACGCTAATGAGCGTATTTTCATGCACAGTACTTAGAATTACGCAACGCGTAAATTCGCTCCGATGCGTTGTTCTGGATCAGGCCCAATGTCAGCTTCCCAGCCTCGCCTATGGGACTGACTGCAGTTGGTTTGACCTGTCCAGTTTGACAATAATCGATAGAGGGGCTCCTCCATACCTGCTAAACATTATCAAGCAATAACTATCAGCTGAAGCTGAGTATTATTCATGTATTTTGCTAAATTCTAAAAATTTATGTCAGAAGTAGGATAGTATTACCAGCATATTTTAGAAGTTGAAAATGTAAAGAGAACATTTACAGGTACTAATAATATTGAAGGACAAAGCCTGTTTGGGTGGTTAAACCCAACTACTGTAATTGGTTTTTAGGGTAGATGAGGTGGAATATTATATTTCCTACTATATTCTTTTGCTTATTTTAGTTTGCTTTAGTGTTTTCTGTATGTCTAAAAATTGTAACATGTTTGAAACTGCAAAGTTGATGCCTATTTGAATGAGACCCCATTGTATGGATCTCGTAATAATTCATCTGGATATGAAACTCAACCCACGTCCACATAAAATCAAGGTTTGGTTTGTGTCTGGGCAGCCTGAGATGGCTATTGTTCTCCACTTTTGTATATGCTTTTATGCGTACTTGCTATTAATATTGTATAGAACCAGTTAGGGGATTGAAGGTCAAGACATTCTGATAAAGGTTGTAAACAGAAAAAATTAGACTAGCGTTTAGAACTCGGACAGTAATGTTAGTGTTACAAAATATAAAATTGTGGGAAGGTGAACCCACAATAATTATTATGGGAGTGTGTGGATAGATCTCACACTATACTCCTACTTATCCTTTTCTAAATATTCTGTAATATTGATGGTCTTCCCACAATATATGGCAGCACGCTGAAGGAGGAGCCATCCTCCTAAACTAGAAACACTACAAAAAAGAACCACAGCTGCACCTAATTGGAAGGAAGTCCTATCAATAACAATAGAAATCCAATATCAAAAGTATATATAGAAAAATGCAATATATACAGCAAAACACACAAATCCACACTTTGTGTAACAAGTCAATATAAACCTAATATAGTTTTATTAACAAATACAAGAAAATCAAATATGTTCAGACATAATAAAATACCCCACTTGAGGATATAAAAAACTAAAATTCCTACCAAATCCCACAGATAGACAAAAATTGCGGTGGCCACCAATTTGTCAGATGTAAAATAGTGCAAATAAAGCCTGCTATATATTGTAATATTGGAAAAGGCAATGTCAATGATTCATTTGAAGGTGGATCAGAGGTAACTTTCCACTGTTGTTTTGACCCAAAATTGTGTAGTCAGGGATTGTGCAAATGCTTTATAATAGGTTGAATGACTCTGAATTAGCTGTTTTCAATATATCAGACAGAGGTTGTGAGCTTGTAAATGCTTCAGATAGAAATAGATACACAGAGCGCAACTTTGTTACCTCCACCTCAAGGCTTGTAACTGTTTCCACTGCTGAAATCCCTGACTACACAATTTTGGGTCAAAACAACAGTGGAAAGTTACCTCTGATCCACCTTCAAATGAATCATTGACATTGCCTTTTCCAATATTACAATATATAGCAGGCTCTATTTGCACTATTTTACATCTGACAAATTGGTGGCCACCGCAATTTTTGTCTATCTGTGGGATTTGGTAGGAATTTTAGTTTTTTATATCCTCAAGTGGGGTATTTTATTACGTTTGAACATATTTGATTTTCTTGTATTTGTTAATAAAACTATATTAGGTTTATATTGACTTGTTACACAAAGTGTGGTTTTGTGTGTTTTGGTGTATATATTGCATTTTTCTATATATACTTTTGATATTGGATTTATTCTGATAAAGGTACATTATGCTAACTTATACTACACATATGTGAAATATAGAAATCAGTTAGCAAGGAATTAACAATTCATTTTCTTAAAACTTGTTTATGACCTAATAGGGTAGAGATTAGGTATGACCTAATAGGGTTGCTTTGTTGCTGTCATGGTATATAGGTCTTACCACAATCCCTGTGCAGCTCCACCATCACCAGGGGGGTCAGAAGACGATTGGTGCAGGTGACTGAAGCATCCTGGTTTGAAGGGATGTTTGTTGGGGTGAGAGGTTGGGGAGGAGAGATTGATTGGGGGGATGAAGTTTGAGGTTGGGTAGAAGGAGAGATGAATTGGGGGAGAGATGGATTGGAAGTGAGAGAGGAAGGTAGAGGGAAGAAGAGATGGTTTGGGGGATGAAGGTTGCGGTGAGGGGGAAGGAGAGATGAAGTGTTGGGGAGGGAATGAAGTGGATATGATGTGGAGCCTGCAGACAATCTTCTGCCTTGACCATGGAGACTTCTTGGAGGAGGAGCAGCCTCTTTCTCCTGTGGGTCCTCCACAGAATGCCCTTTGAGTGTGGTGATGGAAATGATGGGTTTGTTCTACAGAAATAGGAATGCAACATCAATAACATTTTTACAAAAAAAATGGGCTCAATAATACATGATTCCAAAAATCAACATCAATAAACATGATTTAATGTAACAAAGTCAATATAGTGTTAACTTGCCAAATGTTGCTTTCATAGCCCTACTTGTTTATAAATATTAACATAAAAATTATTAGAATCTAATCATTATAAGAATCATTGGAGGTTTTAACTATTTAAGAATAGTACTGTAATTTATTTACTCCTGTGAGTGCATCGCTCCTTAGCTTTGTGGACCTCCTTTAGCAATTTTGTCTGTCTTCTCTGAAGGCCAGATTACTGCCTTTGGTGCTGTTCCAATCTGTGAATGATGTTTAAGCGTAATATTCTGTCTTGGCTGTGTGATATAGATATGTACTTTCTGGACTAGCATATTTTTCACTTAAACGAACGCTATTGGTTAGGCTTTTGGTCAGTGAAATCAAACAGGAAGATTGTTAATGGCTGCTTAATTTTAATTTAAAACTTTATACATTTTGATACCTCACTTATATACACATAGGGGCTGATTCAGAGATACGATTTTTACGCAACTTAGGTGCGTATATTTAGGATCTTAGAAAATTTGCATAACTGCGCATGCGTAGTAATAGTGCAACGCCGTCTACGTAGAGGTTAGGAGCGTAAATTCGCTAAGAGCGTAAGTTTAAATCGATCGCAAGCACTTAAGATCTTAAGTGCTGCGAAAGTTTAAGATCTGAAGGATTTGCATGAAAATGGGCGGGGGGAGGCAGGGAGATGAGGGAAAGTGGGCGCGGGCAGACACTTAGGATCGCAAATAAACGCTACTACTTCCCTTAAGATCTCAAATGACAGCGCAGAGTTAGGGTTAGTCAATGGTGGTCTAACTTTAAGATCCGCCGCTGTTTGCAAGGGGAGTGACTGTTTATGCAGTGGGCTGTAACCTGGTAAGATCTTACCTAAGGTGCGTATATTTGCGATCTTTTCGCAATCGCATCTCTGAATCACCCCCATACTGTACATTCAGAACTCAATATGGGGAAACTCTTAAAATGGTACTGTTCCTGTTGAATACGAGGGTTTAATAGCGTTCAAAAACAGGGCTGATCATGTAATAAGTTTGCAACTATAAATACTTGCATGCACATGCAAAGTGTACACGGGCATTGATATGGCTCCTAAAAATTGGAGAAATCCAAACTTTACTGCTCAGGAAGTGTGCCATCTTGTTACTGAAAATGTGTAGTGCCTGAAGATGTTGTGGAGTTCTTAAATATCGTCTGACGCGGTCAGAACCTAGAGGCAGCACCACATAAAATATATTTAATAAAGAAATGGTATGTTTATTTAAAAAATGGTAATTAGTATTATATGTTGTCATTTTATGCAGTGACTTAATGTATTGCGTAGTATGCTTTAATTTGTTTGCAAAGCTAACTTAAGATCCATTTTATATAAGCTTTGATAGTTAAAAAGTTAAATGGGTCATATATAATAATTCACCAAAATGAAGGGGTAAGAGCAGTTTTAAGTAAAGTTTAATGTGTTTTAATTTACAGAGGTATTTTAATTTGTGAAAATGTGTGGCAGAAAAAAAAATTGTGAAAAGCTAGTACATAAGTGTACAAAAATAGTAGTACAAAAATGTAAAACATTATTATTTTTATTATTGTTATTATTATTATTATTATTATTATTATTATTATTTTTCCATTAAAATGTAGAACGTATGATATTTATCATGATGATTCTTGTTGGTATTAGGCCGTGTTTGTAACTGCACAGTGGTAAATACTTGTTGGTATTAGACGATTATGTTATTATCAGGGCTTGTAACTGCACAGAGGTAAAATATAGTATTATTATTATTATTATTATTATTATGTTACATAATCTACAAGGAGATTACCGATTCTGAATGCATCATCGGTATGGACAGTTGTTCATATTCACCGACAATCCGTAAGTTTCATTTATTTACTGTGCCTTTATAATATTTAATGTAAAATATATTTATTATTTTATTTTATAAAAATACGTTACACCGTTTTGTTATATATATATTTAAAAATGTATAGGCTATGTTTAAATACTCAAAATGATAACTGTATTTGATTACAGCTAATGCCAATGCTGCTATATCGCAACAACGCACGCTATCTGAAAATAGCCAGATCCTCACTGCAAACCTGGGCAATTACGATGGGTCTACACAAGAGTTATATGATGCATTACGTAATAATACGGACGATGTTGATATGCCGAGTATAATATGGATCGATTGTGAGTATATTAAACAGGTGGATCGTTTATGACATATGTAGTGCAATTTTCTAAAATTAATTTTTTTTTTTTTTTACACAGCACAAATACCGGAGGATTGTGAAAGCGCTGTCGACAATAGACCTACAAGCAGAGTATTAGAGTTGAGAGGTGACGTTTCCTATCCCAAGTCTAAATAACAGTGTGATAGTAAAGCTGGTCAGCATCTGTGTGCAGTAAGCAATTCAAAGATATATCTCTGCATGCAAATAATAGAGTTAACTTGACTCCCCCTACAATCAACATGGTTACATGGTTTAGCCCAGGAGTAACTCATTTCAAGCACTTGCTTAAGTCTGGATCCAGCCAAAGGATACCAGAGACAGTGGTGTAGCTACATGTGTCGCAGCGGTGGCACTTGCTGCACTGAGCTAGGGGGGCCCAGCACAGCCCCCCCCCGCCACTCACCAATAGTACCTCACTCATTCTGAGTCCAGCGAGCAGTGTGCTGCCCACCGCAGTGAGCCGTCCCGCCCACCGCAGTGTGAATCAGAGCACACACCAGAAGCTGTCACCCTGCAGTGCACCAGCTTGTCACTCGCCTGTATCAGTGGACCCGATCATAGGCTGTTTGAGGTGCGCTGCGCTCCACTACCCATTACGCTCCACTACGTTATGGAGTAAACATATTGAAATGTTATTTTTGTTGTAGGTGGGGGAGTGAGGGGGGGGATCAAGCTGACCTTTTGCACCTGGGCCCATAAACCTTTAGCTACACCCCTGACCAGAGATGGTCCTCCACAGAGACTACTTAGTCCTGGGACCCAACATGATGACTCTCCCCTGTGTGTATGTAATATTTGTTATTGCTTTATAAATTTACAAATATAATTGAAAGAAATGTATTTCCTTTACAGCTTTAATTCCTGGTAAGTGGCATTTGTTAAATATGACTCTTATGATAAAAATGTGTCGCTACAAGTGATGAGAGATACATAAATGTATTACTGTCTAGATATTTGGCTACATTGCATTATTTATTTGGCTGTCAAATATAAACTATATTAGTGTAAAATCTAAGCATTTATTTTAAAGTGTTTCACACTTATCTGTTGTCACTATCTATGTAATATCTCATTACAGAAAGTACTGATACCAAGGACACTGTCACTCTCCAGGAGGATTTTCCAGAGGTCTCAGATTATCATGAGGTGGAAATTGAGGATGTAGAGTTGCCTGACAGAGACATCAACTGAAAAAACAGTGACACGGCTCATTCAGGAGCAAATGGTGCCACTCCTAAAGAAAATGCCTACACACAGCAAACTATAAAATTCAGAAGAAGCTATTAAGGCATATAATAGAAGAACCCCAGTACCAGAACCGTAGGGTGAAATTACATTAGGAAGCCATGGAAAGACTTGTGTGTGTGACCTTGAGCTCCACATTGCATGATTGGTTGACATAGCTGCTGCCTCATTGTTCATTGCTCTATTCAAACTGATGAACATCTACCTTCCACCTCTAGGGCCCAGCAATCAACATGAGCACCTCCACAGCACTGGGGGGAAATTATCTGAAAGTGCAATATAAATAGCAAAAAGCAGATGGGGGGATTCTAAAACATTTATTTTTTGTTTATTTATTTAATTTGGAAAATGTGAATAAACACATTTGTGTTTAATAAATGTTTAATATGCTTATTATTATTCTTGTGTTATTATCCTATTTATTATCCTTACTTTATTTTAACTATACTAAAGCAAAAAAGCTATAAAAATTGTGTCAGATGCCTAAGGTTCTTGAGCAGTGCAACACTATAAAATATTTACTTATTTTGGCAATTAAAATCATCATAAAAAATTTTCATGATTATTTTTATACATGCACTAATGAAGTTCATTTTTAAAATAACGTGTATGCATAATGTATATATGTTAATCAATATTTGGCCTTGTTACAGTTAATGCATAGGCTTATCTATAATGGGTGCAGGGGATGCAGTGCACACGGGCCCCTCAGAACAGGGGGCCCTGTGGTATGCATCCTGCAACCTTGTTTGGCAGGGGAACGGGGGACCATTCAGCATCTATTTCTTTCCTCTAATATTTCCAGAGGCAAAAAATAGATGCCAAATGAGTCCCCCCTTCCCCTGCGGTGGGACTGTCCCGATTCGTGGGCCGAAAAGGGGATGGGGCCTAATGGCACTGTAAGCCCTGCCCCTTTTTGCCTGCAAATCGGGACAGACAGTCCTGCCTCAGGTAAGGGGGGGCATGTGCAAATTCTGCACAAGGGCCTCCTCACTTCTTAAAACACCCCTGAGTTAGTGATTAAACAACACTCTACTATTTGGATCTGGGAACTAACAAGAGTCCAAATAAATCAACAGAGAGTAGAAACAAGCAACCCACAAAGGTAGCTGGAAAGACCAGAGAGTCATTAACTGGAGTAGCACAATGTCCACACATGCACAACTGAAGCCAGAAGACAAATGTTGATCCAGCTAAGGGTAAAGCAGGTTAAATGCAGGAAACACAGATGATAGGGAACGCAATAATGAGCAGCTTACAACAGAGGTGGTAGAGAGAAGTCACTGCAAGGGCTAATAGTGGCAATATATACTGTATGTATATAGCCACCCTCCCCCTTGGTAAGTCTCCTGCCTTCCCTTCTTCCCCCTTGTGATGTCTCCAGGCTTCCCTTCTTTCCCTTTGTTATGTTTCTAGCCTTCCGTTTTCCTCCTAGTTATGACTCCAGACTTCTCTTTTTTTCCCCTTGTTATATATCCAGACTTCCCTTCTTCCCCCTGCTGATTGCTGACACCCCTACAGCCTAAATCAGACCATTGTGTTATCATATAGCTTATGGCTTTATTTTTACTTCATTAGCACTAGCACTAACGGGAAGCTTAACCACAATTTCCGGTATATATAACAGACTCATTTGGATCTTTAGGGAAAGGGAAACTCTGAAAATGTACTGGCTCCATATGCAATCTGTCATTCTTGCCTCATCCACAGCTGCAGTTATGTTCATACCTTGATCAAATGCATAAATCACAATTTTTTCTTATCTGAATTTATGGTATGCAGCTTGCATTTGATTTTTCTTTCAGGTCTGGATCAGGCCATTAATGTACACTATATATTCATTCAACAGACAAAAAAAATCTTGTAGTTTAACATGTCTGATTAAGGTTTTCTGCAAATCAGAGACCTTAGAAACTTTACCAAACTCCAAAAGCAAAAATTGTTCCTTAAGTGATACACACAAAAACTGTATATCTCTGAAAATAACAGAGTGGGTCATCTTCTGTGCATGAGACAGTCTTTAACCCCTGGTAAACAAACACACAAATCTGTGAATTAGCAGCCACCATTTTGTATGCCAATTTCACTCCATGATAGTGCTGAATCTGCAGATAACCACAGGATGTGATGGTGATGGTAGATCGAACAGTAGTAGTCAACCTGGTCCCTAAATTTTTTTTTGCTCCAATGTTCAAAACACTACATCCATATACTATGTTTATCCATCCTAGAATTATATCTATGAACAAAAACAGATCTTTATTTTCTTATTTTTTCTCTAGAAGATTATATATATCTTTAGACTATTTCGCTTTGGGATTATTATCTATATATATGTTTATATGCGGTCTATCTTTTTATTTGGAATTATTACAGTTTATTGTTTATTTACTATTATATTTTTGGATTTTTTCTTTTTATTATTGCCATTCTTTATTATATTTTTTTATTTTTTTATTATTATTATTATTTATTATTTATTTATTCAATATTTTTTATTTCATTATTTTATGTTATCATTTTTTATTTCCTTTTCTCTTTTTTTCTTTTTTGGGATTTATTATATATTTTGCTTTTCCTTCTATACTCGTTGGATGTCCTAAAAGGGCGATTGTGAATACAACTAAATTATTGCTGAAAACTGTGACACACTTGTTCCGTTTACGTGTGTCTATATACTAAATTCCTTGAGAAATGGTTTCTCCAAATGTATCTCATTTGAATATGCCAATGACGGTATACTTGTTACTATCTAAAGAGGTTTTAACCCTCTGTGGACTTGCCGCTATGCTAATCTCTAAACCTTAAATGTATTAATTTCAAACTAACTTCATGTTCGTTTTCTAGTTACTTTGGTACTAACCAAACACCAGCATACTACTATTTTAGATTGTTATATCAATCTTAATCTTAATAAATTTTCTTAGCTGTTATTTTGTTATAAGCTTTCTATTATGAAGTGTTACTCTCATGTCAGCTTCTACTCAGGTGCCGCATAATTAACCCAATCATCCGGTATAAAGGTGGAGCTATCCACTACTATTACATTATGCTTTTAGGCTTGAGAAAGTGTCCAGGACAGACAAACGCGTTGCCTTGGTTCATATGATAACCGGTATATAAAGAACTTTTGCACACCTATTTGCTGAAGAGCATTGAAGCTCTTTCTAATCTTTCCAATTGCCCGTATCTTGCTTGAGGAGAGAGTTCCCCTGCCTCTCATTCAGAAGTGGGACGCTGTCGAGAGTCGAGCTACTAATCTTGGAAAAAAACAACATCCACCCGACAGCCGTGCTCCGTGCCGAGCTGGCCACCCGACACAGACGGACAATATCACCCACGTGGATCGGAGATCGATATCACCCCACTGCATCGGGTAAAGTGTTTATTAACCACCAAACCTTTGGAACTATTACACATTTAACACAAGAAATCTTTATTTTCTCTTCATTTCTACACGGGAATCGTGCAATTATTAACCTGCTCCTCTCTCATCAATTTAACTATCTACAATACCAGAGTTGACGCAGTTGAACTCTATTGTATTATCTACTTGTCCGCTATCATGATGATTGCATAGCACTCGGTGTGCGTTTTAATATTAATTATATCTTGTACCGGTTTCTATATATTAATTTTATCTGTTATATTTTATTTATATTTACTTATTTGTATTAAAATTTAACTTTATTTATTTACTGGTGTTTGGTTTGATTCTTACCATCACGGGTTCTCACAATTCAATATACACACTTCCCTTTGCGCTGTCATACCCCCTTCTTTTTTATGCTCTATGTTTTTTATTTGTGGTTGAGGTCCACATATTGACAGCAGAAACCAGCGTTTAGGTTTGAGCGCCAACTCATTTAGCCTGAAAGCATTAAATGCTTATTAAGAAAAGGATAGATACAGGGGGAGAGAAGGGGATTATATAGGACAGATACAGGGGGAGAAAAGGTGCTATAAAGGATAAATACAGGGGGATAAATGGGGAAAAAGGGGTTATAAAAGATAAATACTGGGGGGAGAAAAAGGGTAGAAACAAACATCCAGAATGGAGGTTGCTCAAATCAATTTATAAGACAATATCTTACCTTACAGCACCTGCTTTATATTTATATTACCTTATAAACTGATTTGAGCAACCTCCATTCTGGATGTTAGGACCACCAAAATAGAGAAGCCTTGTAAGTGGCTGGTGGCTTATCATATATCTGCAGATGTATGTAACTAATTCTCTGACTTTTATATTTTTTAAAGATAAAAAAGTTATTATTAGTTGCTGGGTAATTGCTAGAGTGCTGGGGCCTTTTTTGTATTTCTGTAAACTCTCCTTACCTTACAGCACCTGCTTAATATTACCTTATAAATTGATTTGAGCAACCTCCATTCTGGATGTTTGTTTAAAAGCGTGTCTGGGATAGCAGCTGACAAGGGGTGTTGTTTCAGAGTGGCTGTTTTGGAGACTTGGGGACCTCTGCCAGGGGTGAGCTCTCAATTTAAAAATACATGATATATGACCCAAAGTTAGGACTCTGACAGTTAGGACCACTAAAATAGAGAAGCCTTGTAAGTGGCTGGTGGCTTATCATATATCTGCAGATGTATGTAACTAATTTATTTTAAAAATAGAAAGTTATGATTAGTTGCTGGGTAATTGCAAGAGTGCTGGGGTGTTTTATATATATATATAAGCAGATAGATAGTTGCAGATTTACAGGGTATTAGACCCTGGGTTAGTTTAGGGAAGTAGGCCCTGTCCTGTTTAGCAGGTGTTAGGCCCTGTGTGGGTTAGAGGGCGTTAGGCCCTGGTTAGGTACAGGCACCGTCTTGTTGGTTAAGTTGGGCACTAAGCCCATGTATGGCGGTAAGCCCTGTGATGTCCGTAGGGAATGCTAGGCTCCTTGTTACTGTAGAAACAGTGTAGGCAGGAGTTGGTCACTAGGCCTAGGTTAGGATAGCTGCTAGGAGGTAACGGGGCGGGAGGACAGAAGCGATACCCCAGAGGTATCTTTTTTTTTGTTTTTTTTGTAAGTGTGGCGGCAGGAGGTAGAATTACCTATCAAGTTGACCAGAAGCCCTGGTAAGTATCAGTCTCTGTCTGTTAGTGTGTGTGACCTCCCCTCCTTTCATGGGTGTGGAGACGTAACTGGAAGGCGCGGGAGAGTTTCCGCTCTGTTCGCCAGGAATTGGCTAAAAGAGGTGTCTGAGGCCTTGACCAGTAATGATGAATACCTCACCTGTGTAATAATGTTCCCCGTTCTCTCCCGCAGGTGCACTGGGGTGTTGATGGAATATTAATTGTTTTATTTCATTTTGCAGCCTAGAGAACAACTAGAGAGCACCTCAGACCAGGAGAGGAACAGCACGTCTCCTCCTGCTGTTCTTCAGGATCTGGTAGGTAGGAACCTCTGGGGTGGGACTGGGCCTGTTTACAGTCTAGGTCGCCGTTATACCATGGTATATATAGTTGTTGCTTAGTTCTTTGAATTACTTATGTGACATCACAGGAGGTGGGTCATTCAGCATGGAGCCTGCTAAATCCCTTCAGAAGATTATTAACCTTTATTGTTGGAGTATAACAAATAATAATATTTACGCTGTCTGCCCCCCAGCCCACCAGGAGGAGGTAACATGGCTGATTTCTCTAATGAACTGCTTAGTGTTGGATTTTTGGATCTCTGCAACTGCAATGTCAGACTTCAGGGACACCCATAAGCCAGACACGTGAGTTTGTTATTTGTTTTATCCAACCATACTACAATCCTCTGCTTTGACTAAGGATCTATGGGCCTGATCCAGAACTACGCCAATGCGCTGTGCTTACTAAAGCACAGCTTATCGGCGTCTACTCTCCCCGACACTCCCCCTATGCGGCCGTATTTTCCCTTGCTTACGCCAGCTGAAGGCTACCCTAACTTCAGCCGGCGTAAGCAATGGAAAATACGCTCGCACAGAAGCGTTGTAACGCTAAGCCCTCCCTCCCTCATTAAACTAACTCCCCCTGTCCACCTTCACTAACCTTAATGTAGTAACACTGGGGGGGACGCCCCCTCCAGCATCACTACGCTGTTCCTACGGACAACATCTGCCCGGCGCATGCGCAGATCGGCTTTACAGTCGATCTTATGCTTACGCCCGCCGTAGCTAGTACTGCGGGTGTAGTTCTGGATCAAGCCCTATTTTTCTATTTATCCATCTTTCCAGTTTTAAGCCAGGAGTATCCATCTATGACATGTGCAATACTATAAAATTTCCTTTCTTTATAATGGGTCATATTTTCCTAAACTGTAAAAAACAAACAAATTTTTCACTAATCTCACCCACAAAGACTCTCCCCTGCAACATTATCTTTCAAAAAAAAATCACTCTGTACTCTGTAATCACTTTCTGCCTTCCCAAAAAAGTCATACAATATGTAGACTTTTTAAACATGAAGTTAAAACAAATCGACAACATTTTCCTCGACTGTGCCCTTAATAATAATTATCATATTTTACACTCTGCCTCATATAATCTATCTATCTATCTATCTATCTATCTATCTATCTATCTATCTATCTATCTATCTATCTATCTATCTATCTATCTATCAGCATAACTCTGGAATGCCTGGAGCAATTTATACCAAACTTGGTACACATATCACTTACAATCTGGGAAAAAATACTGTGGGGGTAAGACACCCCTAGAACCCCTAGGGGTTGGGGTGGAAAGCATGGCCCCATAGAAAAGAAGGCAGGGGAATTTTTTGGCTCCCTGCCCCTGTGTCACCTGAGGTCCATGACGGGGCCGGCCAAAGGGGTCGCCGCCTCGCTCTTGCCCCTCCCCCAAAGGTGTGTTTTCCCCATTGACTTCTTTGCGTTTCAGCACTTTCCATCAAAAACAATGGGGTCGAACTTTTCGGCCAGCCTGTGCCCAGCGGGAGGCGACACATACTTTCGCTCCGAGATGACACAAGATGCATGTGTACCCACCTCGCTGGTATGCCCCTCCCCTGAGAGCGCCTTTTTCTTTTTGACCGCCATGCGTTTCAACCCTTCCCATAAGAAAACAATGGGCTTCAAACTTTTCGGCCCAACCTGGAGCCAGCGCTTCACTTTCGCTCCAAGATGACGCGAGACGGACGCACCCCTGTCTCGCTTCCTCCATACGCACAAGATTTAAACCCGGGCAACGTTGGGCACTTCTGCTAGTCACTAAATAAATAACACAGGGCTCTGACTCATTTATTTAAAAAAAACATTGAGTTTCAGTGCTGGTTCAAGAACACTTGCTTTGTCTGGGCCATTGCCACTTCTAACAAAGTTCTGCAATAACGGACCAAGCAATGTCTGTGTTTCAGGGCTGTATATTCTGGCTGAATGCAGTGTGATGGCAACAGAGCCTCTTTCTGAAGCAGTAGACCCCAGCAAGACAAGGATAGTACCATATTATGGAGGTAAGTAAAAGGTAAACATTTGACATTAATGGCAGTATGTGGGAGGAGGGGACATTATTATGCAGCATAAAGTGACCTACGAAGGTAGGAGGTTTAAATGGTTTTTTATCAGCATATAGTTATGCTCTTTATTTCTTCTAGTTTGCTTAATTGTGTGTAAATAATTATTCTGTAGCAGGCCTTTATAGTTCCCAATAAAAGGTCAATATTTATTATACAGTCATATTATGGGTAAAAATATGAGCCATGTTATGTAAGCTAATTTAAGAAAAATTAAAGAGATATAATGGGCTTTATTATAGAGCATATAGAGTATAATAATAAAGCTCTTTATTCCTCCTTCATTGTGTTTAAATTATCCACCGTAATAGACGTTTATATTCCCCCATAGTGGTGCACTATTTAATATAAAACCATACAATGGGAGTAAAATTGGACCCTATTAAGGGGAATAATTTGAGCACAATAAAGGAGCAATAAAGAACGTTATTATGGGGTGTATTTTCTATATATTTTTTATTTCTCTTTAATTGTGTTCAAATCATATTATGCTTCCATAAGTCCTGTAATGAAAGAGGGCAAGTAACATTTTTCTTGTAGCATTCCACATTCATTTATGTTAAAAAATGTATCTTGGAATATATATGGAATTGGTGCTTAAAGTAACCACTGTAAATGATAAAGAAAACAATTACTTTAATCCATAAATCTAAAACTAGTATTTTAATGAAGAAGAAATAAAGGTCTCTGGCGCTTAGGAAATCACCTGTGTGGGGGAGTTTTGGTAGCTCCCCAACTGCAACAGTAAATAAAAAAAGATATACAGCGAAAAAGTTATTTAAATAATTGAATGGATTCACTAACAACCGAGTAGCCTAACAAAGTTTATTAAATCCACATAATGAAAACAGAGCACCATACAATATACCAAATAATTGCCTCCTGATATCTCAGGTAAAAATATTAATAGATGTAGAAAGAATCAATTTCAAATATAGCAAATGCAAATATAAATATATATGTAAACATCCAATTCCCAAATTGGTAATTAGCTATAAGTCAGTGCAAAATAGAAATAGTTAATGCCTATGAAATTACCACCAGAATGATCCCTGGAACAATTTAATCCTCCATGGTACAATATTAGAAATCCTGTGAAAATCCTGGGGAAAAAGTGCAATTGCAATGATAAGATTCTTTCGTCCAGAAATAGTGTAAGGTGGTTAGATACGGTGGTTAGATCGTCATATAGCGGAGACCATGGTTGGAAAAGTGCAGTGGCAATGATAAGATCCCTTCGGCCAATGATAGTGCGAAAACCAGTGGTTAGATCCGCATATAGCAGAGACCGTAGTTGGGACACAGTAATTAATCTACCTGCTGTGAGCAGAATTCCACCTAAGGTATTAATGCTGGTTAAAACATTGTGACCGATGCAGATAATATATAGCCCGGCAATAGGATCCACGTGCAGTTGATACCAAAGAAGGAGACCCGATGGTCAGTCCACTTACTGCCGGGAAAGTCCCAATATGAAGTAATAGTTCACTTGTACACAGCACAATGTCAATGTATTGTTTCAATTGCCATGCACGTACTGGTATCAAATTTCCAGCCTGAGCTGTAAATCCAAGGGAGTCAGGAGGCAAGTTAAGATGCATCAGTGCTCAATAGTATCTAGCTTACGCGTTTCGTCTCTCTCTGGAGACCTTTTCAAAGCAGCTTTGAAAAAGTCTCCAGAGAGAGATATATGAGTTAATAGCTGTGTCAAATAAATTTGGCATTAAAACAGAAAACCTCTGGAAATGGCTCCCAGGATCCTAAGGCAGCCTTTTGTAAATAATTTGTAAGGGATATAAAGGAATATCTAAATGACACAACCACCTTGTGCAGTGTAGAAATGATGTAGTATAGTTATACTTGCTCTCTCTGCCCATGTTACCTGGAGTGTCAGCAAGTCCCACCAACACTAATCAGTGCTGTAGCTCCACCCACCTGCTCAACAATGTTGGAGCACTGAGTAGTGGTGTGTGGGGCTGAATGATTCAGTAAGCAGTGTTACAACACTGGAGCCTGTGACCTGCAAATAAAATATTCAGAAAGTATGGGGATAAATAGAAAAACGCTTACATATGTTGGTGACGTAATTAACTTGTAAATTCTATTATAGGTATAATAAGTGATTGTCCATTTTAATTATTGTGGTTTCAAAGCACAAACACTATTTATTAAGATGTGTAGGGACAGCAAAGCAAAATAAACAGATCTACAAAAAAACCACCTGTAAGAAAAATGGAGAAATGAACAGAATAAAATACCACCAAGACTAACATGCGCAATACTAGCCTAGAGTAGATAGGGAGTTAGGGTCATAAATTAAATCATTGTAAACATCAGGTTTCAAGTACACAAGTCATATGGTCTAATTAACATAAGATTCATTGTGATTCAGGGCTTGAATTGAAGGGGTATACTGGAGTATGCCATACTAAAATAAGTCAAGTTAAGTGCATGAACTTAGTTACTCCTGGGCTAAACCATGTTGATTGCAGGGGAGTCATATATCATCTGTTGCAAGCAGTATTAGAAATGAGAAGTAGGGATTCTCAGCCCAAGTCTAAATAACAGTGTGATAGTAAAGCTGGTCAGTATCTGTGTGCAGTAAGCAATTCATAGATATATCCTTGCATGCAAAGAATACAATTAACTTTGTTCCCCATGAAATCAACATGGTTTAGCCCAGGAGTAACTAAGTTCATGCACTTAACAAGGTCTGGATCCAGCCCAATGAGTCTAAGGAATGCAACTGAAGGAAAAATGCTTGTTTGTCATTCCTATAGTATAGTATATTTGTCATTCCTATAGTACACACAAGGACAATATTCATTGTTACAATGTAATGTAATGTTGAAGTTTGAATAATGAAAGTATTTGACATCCCAGGATAATGCTGAATCTGGATAACGACACAGCACATAAATATTGGTACAGCTTACATAAATCTAACGTCCAAAGTTACCATTGCATTGGGATTGTATGTTAGTGAGTCAAATTACTTTGAATAGAGAACAATTCTCATACTCCTCAGAACTCCTTGAGGAATGAAGGATTTGGCATTTACAATTTCCAGGCATATTCTATTGCACAATGAGTTTCTATAGGAAGGGAGATTAAACAATGATATTAACAAAACAGACGTGTATAAATTTCACAGTTTTGAAGCAACAACACGTGAAAACATTTGCGGTAACATGCATCCTGGTGAATCGGGATTGCATAGCATACAGGGAAAACTATTTATAAGTAATTCAGATTGATTTATATGACTAATATTTTCATTTATCCCCGATTCTAATTCATCCTGCCCTCTGCGCACACACACACACATACACACAAACACACTCATTTTAAAGACATAGTTTTAGACATAATTTAATGTATATGAAAGCTAATATATAATCTATATACTTGTATCGATTTTTTGTAGATCAAATTGTTTAAATGAATGTTAAAGTTAATTATTTGGCCCATTTTGTACACCTAGTCATCAATATAATTTTTTTTTATATATTCACAGTGAAAGTCAAGGGTTAGGAAATGCCAGTTGTTGGTTATATCAGCCCAGATCCTAAACTACGGCCGACAGGGGAAATATGCAAGGCAGTTGCGTAAATCCCCTGTGTTGGATCATCTGCACATGCATGTGCCAGATGTTCCGACAACATAAGTACTAAGATACATAATTAAGTTACGTACATCAGTAATTACGCAGAAGGGGCTGACCCTTTATATACCTGCTATAGAGGTGGGGATAGCCATGTAAATGAGCGGTCGGTGGCTGGGAAGCCCTGTTACGACTAGGCCTGTGGCCATACACATAGGTGTCCAGACTTACTACCGACAGCGGGGAGTGCACTCCAAGTACGTAACTATGATCCCCTGCACGCATGTAAAGCAGACCCTCCAACATGACCCATTCCGTTAGGTACAATATACTCCACACCTGATGAAATGACTTAACTGATATTTAAAAAACTATTTTTCTTTTCAACAAAGGAGGTTACCATAGTAACTGACAGTTGGCAACTGAGAAGCAGAGTATTTTGTACCTAATGGAATGGGTCATATTGGAGGGTCTGGTAAAGTATGTTCGGGTCAGGATCTGGGCCATCGTGCTTAATTACACCACTGAATAATAAATGATTAATAGGTTTGCTATTAGAACAGTGCTCTATTCACTATCAGGGCCTATACAAGACCATTCCCAGGGAATAAAGTGGCGTGAAGGCAGCATGAGGTCACTGATAACATAATTCCAAGTGCTGAGCATAGTTTCTCTGCCCCATTTCACCCCCACTGAGCTCAGCAACTATTTGTTTTCAGTTTTCAGTTATTTAATGGAGTTACCCAGAAAAAGAAAGATTAGAGATGATACTTTTGTAAATGATTAGTAATTGACTTTTTGGGATCTCAAATAGAAAATATTACATTACTTTTAACAGTTTTTTGGAATTGCACATCAAATAATTTAAAGTTTATTTCTATTGTAGGTTGTTTGAAAACAAAAATGATTTTTTATAACTCTTTTCCATGTTTTATAGGTTTATAGTTGGAATTACCCATTTAAAGCAAAATGAAGGTACACACAGTTTAATAATGAATCTCACAGCATATAGGAAAGGGGCTTAAGAAAAACCATTGGTTATTGATTAGTTAGGCTGTTGATTGTATCTAGTTTAATGCATAAATAGTCTCATACTAAACATTTGTGCAGTTTTTTGCTTGCTTCTGCTCATATGTGAACAAGACTATGGGTCTGATTCAGACTTATGAAGGAGCTTGAAAATAAAAGAGGAAATTTACTCCTGGGCTAAACCATGTTGATTTCAGAGGAGTCTTATTTCATGTGTTGCAAACAGTATTAGAGTTGAAAGGTGGTATTTCCCAGCCCAAGTCTAAATACCAGTATAATAGTAAAGCTGGTCAGTATCTGTGTACAATAAGCAATTCAAAGATATTTCCCTGCATGCATTTAATACAATTAACTTGACTCCCCCTGAAATCAACATGGTTTTGGCCAGGATTAACTTTCCTCTCTGATTTTTCAATCTCTGAGTCAGGTCCTATGTGCCTGTGGGGTTTGGTAAAGGGGATTGAACGAAACATGGCTCACTGACTCTGTCTCTCCTGCTGCATTCTCATATGGTGGACTCCACTATACCATGGTTGCCAACTCTCCCTGAATATCAGGGAGTCTCCCTGAAGAGCGGGTGATCTCCCTGACTCCCTGAAGTGTTGGGAAATCTCCCTGATGCTGATTCAGTTATAGAAGTAATTGCGGTAAGATGACAGAATTTAGAAATTGTGTCCTATTTCTTTGTATTAAGGCCTATGGAGGTGGCAGATGAAGAAGTCATTGATCTCCTATACACAGTATGCACACTAAATACTGAAAATATTTATTCAGTGACATTTTAACAATTAATAAATACCGAGATGCTGCTATTGAGAAAGAGTTTCCTGGCATTTTTAGACACATCCATGGGTGGAGCTATTCATAGGACACACCCCTTTGACACTACAAGACCCACCCATTTGATACTACAGACACACCCCTTTGGTGCAGCATTGATAGTGCTATCACAATCTCCCTGATATTCATTTGCAAAAGTTGCCAACCATGCACTATACTCATGCCTCCAGGCCATCAGCAGACAGGGAATGGGGTTCGACTACTTTTTCCACCAAATTGCACATTCACAGTTCTACCTAATGCTCATTCACTTACTTTCACATACTTTGAAGCACATAGTGTTTCTTAATTTGTATGACTGTGATCTATCATCCCTGTCTCTGCCTAATTCATCTTGCTAACAATTTCTTCAACACTTCTATGTGTTGCTCCCTCATTTCTTATCTCTGACATCCCAACCATTATTCTAGGTGATTTCAACATTCTTCATCTCCTGAGGTCTCTAAGCTTTTCTCTCTAACCTCATCTCATGGCCTCTCCCAATGGAGTGATTCAACAACTCATAAGTATGGCAATTGCATTGATCTTGTATTCTCTAAACTATGCTCAGTCTCTGATCTTACTCCTCTCACCCTTTCTCAGACCATCAACTTATCACCTGCAAACATTCATCCACTAGCTCAACTCTTTTGCTGTATAACGTTATTAAAGCTTTCTTGTTACTTAACTTTCTCAATCTGTCCAACAACTATTGTCTCCAATTCCTAACTTCCACTGTCCTGATATGGCAGTAAACCCTAGCAACTTCCCTTGATCAAGTCACTAAAGCTATTTCTTCTGTACAACAATGACTTCAGTGTCAGCAATGGCACACTAACAACAAAACCTTAAAAGGCTCTTTCACAAAGCAGAATGTCGTTGTCGCATATCTAATGCTCCTGATGACTTTTTAACTTACACGGACATTTATAACACTAATCGAAACAATGCCAACAATCCTACTTTCAGACTTTCATTTCTACTCAGGCTTCTAACCGCAAAATGCCTCATTCATACCTTAAACTAGTTACTGATCCCTCCTATACAAAATCCACCATACAAAAATAAAAAATGGCTGTGCATTTTTATTGGTAAGTGGGTGTTATTTGATGCTATTGGATGTTGAAATTATATTGTTTTTTTATGCAAGCACTCTTAGTTATTGCTGTTTGCTGTGAGAGTAAATTCCTTAAAATTTAGGGGTTATTTTTTGCAATTGTAGTGAATTTATCTTTGTTTAAGAAAGTGACTAGATAATTGCCAGCTCAGATTAGCATAAACCATCAATTTGCAACTGACGTCAAGAATTCTAAAAAGAACATTATCTAAAGGTATCAATTTATATTAAGTGTGCATATTAACAAAATGTGTTCTGCTCCTCTTATCCTCTAATGCCTATACCACTGATGCTTGGTATTGAGAACAGTAGTAGTAGTCATTGAAACAAGCCATCAAGACAAAAATGTGTCAGCCATGATGGTCGGTATTTCCCTTACTAGATAAAGACAGGGGGCCATATTCACAGATGCGTGTGTATAAAGTACGCAAATATTTATTAGTTCATTTAAATGCCCCCCCCACTTTCACTAAAATGCGTACGTACGGAATTCAACCACGCCCCTCCGTACGTATGTCACTCAGTCTGATTTAGAAATCCAGGCGTAATGGACTTCCGTGCCTAAATCCAATGTAGATTGCGTAAAAAAGGTTACTACGCGTGCGCAGTTTAACCGTACCTAAAAATATGCACGTAAAAAAGTAGCAAAAAAGGATCTGTAAATACGGTCCAGGACCAGTAAAATTTTGATCAGTTAGATATTTCCTATTCTTCTGTGTCTGTTTCCTATCACCATCTAAGAAGATATATTTTTTCGTTTCATTACTACATTTCATTGGTGACAAGTCATTGGGCTGGATCCAGACCTTGTTAAGTGCATGAACTTAGTTACACCTGGGCTAAAACATGTTGATTTCAGGGGAGTCATATTTCATCTGCTGCAAACAGTTTTAGAGTAGAGAGGTGATGTTTCCTATCCCAAGTCTAAATAACAGTGTGATAGTAAAGCTGGTCAGTATCTGTGTGCAGTAAGCAATTTAAAGAAATATTGTGTGCAGTAAGCAATTTAAAGATATATCCCTGCATGCAAAGTATATCATTAACTTGACTCCCCCTGAATTCAACATGGTTTAGCCCAGGTGTAACTAAGTTAATGCACTTAACAAGGTCTGGATCCAGCCCATTGTGTGTATAAGCTGGTTGACAGTGTGTTTCTTTGGGTAACATCGCCACCTGTTTTACAGCGGAACATGGTGTTAGTATTAAAATCAGTTTGGCGCACAACTGATGAAATCAGATGCACATCAGGTGATGACTAGTTTCGGCATAAATGGAATGCTGACTAGCATATTCAGCGGTAGGCAGTGACAGTAACGTCACTGACCATCTACTATTTAAATAGACTTAGATGCTTAGGACTTGATTCAGAGATTGAAAATAAGAGAGGAAAGTTACTCCTGGGCAATACCATGTTGATTGCAGGGGAGTAAAATTTAATCTATTGGAAACTGTATTAGGGTTAAGAGATGGTGTTTCCTAGATCAAGTCTTAATAACATTGTAAACATAAAGCTGGTCACTATCTGTGTGCAGTAAGCAACAACAAAGATATTTCCCTGCATGCAAAGATTACAATTAACTTGACTCCCCCTGAAATTAATATGGTTTTGCCTAGGAGTATTTTCAATCTCTGAATCAGGTCTTCCGTCTTCTAGTCTGTGCCTAAGTAAAGGGTCAGCAGTTATACTTCCTGCTTGCTCCTTTTTTCTTGGATTCTGGTCCTTGTTTCTTTTTTCCATGGGGGTTTACTATCATTCCAGTCCTTTCAGTGTGCCACTGCCATTGTCTTCTGCTACTAGAATTATTATAATCACTGGAGAACTTTATTATCCATTCTGAAATCCCTGCATGATGTTTTTATCTGCATTGCTGTGGGATGCGTTCTACCTGTGCAGTTTTTTACACTCTGTGGCATTGAAACTCTTGCACACTCACAACATTGCTTTGTTTACAAGATCTATATTACAAACTAAATTATACTACATTACATTTTTCAGATTCCTGAAACCAACTGCATATATTATTACCTACACAACTATACAGGGGTGTCACAACTTTTTTTTATTGGGGGGGGGGGTCAAGAATTTAGCCCTCTCACTGGCACCCTCATGTCACCTTGGTGTGCCCCCCACACATTAAATGTACTCCAGTGCCCACTATACCTATACATCTACTCTTCCCTATTCATCATCTCCCCCTCTCAATTCATCATCTCTCCATTCTCATCACCACCGTTTCCTCCATCATCTCCCTATTCTCATCATTGCATCCCCCTCCCCATTCTCTTTATTATTTCTCTATCCCCTTCCATAATTCCTCTTCTTAATCTCCCCCTCCCCATCATCTCCCTCCTCCTCTTCATTTCCAGCTCACCAGTATCCCCATCATGTGCCTCCAGCACCCAAGTATTCCCATCATGTGTCTTCAGCCCCCCCCAGGATCCCCATCATGTGTCTTCAGACCCCCAGGATCCCCATCATGCCTTCTCAGTATCCCCATCATGTGCTTCCAGCCCCCAGTATCACCATTATGCTCCTCCAGCTACCCA
>WWET01007674.1:19362-43903 GCA_011038615.1 Limnodynastes dumerilii | reverse complement strand
AAGAGGAGGATGATCTCTCTGCTGCCCCAGCAGCATGTCATCTCTGCAGTCGATGATTACGCATTCCTATGGTTGAAACACAGACAAAAATAAAAAAATATTACCACTGTGTCAAAATGTGCTAATTTTTAATCTCTCACTCTATTTAATTTCACAAAGTTGTAATAATTTCATTCTGCAGCATAGTTTTTTTTAAATATATGTATAATTGCATAAACAAAAGATCACATTACAACTGTTTATGCATTTCCGACATATCTTTATACATTAAAATACAATCATGCATTAAAAATACATGACCTCTACGCAAATCCTACCAGCGCCGCTGCAGCTGGTCCACCTGCCTGGTATTGCCGGTTGTGCGGTGGATTAGGTGTTTGGCGTGTATATATGCCTTCCTTTTTACGGCATTGGAATGCTGCAGGTCTGGATCTAACATATCCACAACAGATACCAACTCTTTCAGGGAGAAGTTTGGACCCGCGCCATTATTAGATCTGAATTTGCATCCTGATTGGCTGCGTAGAATCTAGTATGCGATTGGTTGCTTTTCTGAAACACGCCCCCAAAGAACACATCACACATTATTATTTGCTAATTGAAAGGAACGCATTAATTATTCAAAATGGTGCATTCCTAACAACCATTGGTTATTATGAGGACACTATATAAATAGATAGACAGTCATTCCATGGTTGACTGCTTCATAATGGCACCAACGGTTGATTAATAAAAAGGAACCACAATTTCACTAAGCAAGAGGTGGAGAAACTAGTGGAGTTAGTTGTAGCCCACATATATGATGAAGACAATCCGCTTAGCCCCCATCAGCGTGCAACAGCGTGGGAAGAAATAACTGCGCAATTAAATGCCTACAGCAGGGAGCTGCATGGTGATGTAGAGGAATAAACCAGTAGAGGTTGATGCGATTTTGCAATTACAAAAATATCAAACGAAATACACACATTTGCTAATTATTTAATGTAATCTTTATAAACTTTATCATAAAAATGTAACAAAATTATGTTCATTATTTAAAAAAAAAAATTAAAAGAAAAAATATAGATTTACCTTAGTTATTAAGATATTAAAGTTTCTTTAATTATTACACATTACATATATTTCTCACAGATATCTAATTATGATTCATCCATTCATAGCTGGATTTCAGAACAACTGTGAAAAGAAAATTGTCAGACAGGCATAAATTCAGCAGGTACTACTTTGACAGCACGAATGACATAGTTGCATAGTTACATAGTTGATGAGGTTGAAAAAAGATAACAGTCCATTAAGTTCAACCTATTTTGGATCTCCTGCGATCCCTATCTTTATATTTTAAGTTAATCTATATGAAGCAACCTCCAAACTGTTGCAATCATAAAAAATAAATAAGTAAATAAATAAATTTCTCCTTGGCTCCACTACTGTCCTTTATTTAAATTAGCGATCCTGGTAACCCTGGATGTCCTTTTCTGCTAAAAATGCCATCACAACCTTTTCTGGCAGTGAATTCCACATCCTGATTGCCCTTACTGTGAAGAACCCTTTCCTTTGCTGGTTGTGAAACTTCTTTTCCTCTAACCTTAGTGGGTGCCCCCGTGTCCTGTGTACAGTCCTTGGGGTAAAAAGTTCCTTTGAAAGTTCTCTGTATTGACCCATGATGTTTTTGTATATATTAATCATATCTCCTCTTAGACGCCTCTTTTCTAAAGTAAACATGTCTAAACTGGCTAGCCTTTTCTTATAGTTCAATGACTCCATACCCTTTATCAATTTTGTCGCCCTTCTCTGAACCCTTTCTAGTTCCAAAATGTCTTTTTTGGGATGAATAATTATAACCATATAATGTTATTAGATTGTGACTTAGATTGTCATACTGAGTACCCCGATGGGGAACAGAGGAGGCAAACCAGGACGCTAGACAGCTGGCATAGCATTAGATTGTGACTTAGAATAATTTACATTTTCAAATACACATATGCATACATTCCAAATTATTGTTTATATACAATAACAGGAGGACAAGTGCAGGCAAAATGCTTGCTTCCTTGGAGCTAACACCATTAGAGGGTCATCAAGAAGAAGGAGGTGATTGGAGAGGCAACATATGTGGACTCGGCCGAAGGAGTCCCCCAACATCGTATTCCCCCTAGGCCAGAGGAGGAGGCTCCACAGGATGTACATGGTAAGTAGTTATTTTCTATTGATTTTATTGTTCTACAGAAATGTCCTTTAGATAAATGTTTGAACATTTAAAAAAAATGACACCCAAAACATGTATTATTGTTATGATATATACTTTATTCGTTTATCTTCTCATTGATTTTTTAAATATTTTTTATTTAAAATATATATTGTAGATGGTGAAGAATCTGAGGAGCAGGAGGAGAATCCACTGCTAATGGCCATGGAGTTAATCAGTCCACTAATTCCAGAGGAACTCCTGGATCCTGAAGATTTGGAGGATGATGAGCCAGGGCCTTCTACCACTTATGGGACTGGATTCACACTTACGATTATTCTACTTTTTTAATGCGTATTTTTAGGTACAGTTGAACTGTACATTTTTTTACGCAAGCTACATAGGATTTAGGCACGGAAGTCCATTACACATGGATTTGTAAATTGGACTTAGTGACATATGTACGGAAGGGCGTGGTTGTCTTCCGTACGTGCGTATTTTAGTGAAAGTGGGTGGAGGCATTTAAATGGACTAATATGGGCGCGGTTTGTCATGTACGTACATTCGTAAGTAAATTACGCACGTAACTACACATGTAGAGTTAAGGTTGCCCTATGGACGCATAAGTCACTGAAAACCTGTCCATGTGAGGGGAATGTCATGGGTGATGCCTTGCCCACGTATGTGTGTAAATTTGCGTACTTTATACATGCATCTGTGAATACAGCCCATGATGTGCCTGTTTTGTCAAAAAGTCCCTTTCTGATGAGGGCACTACTTCTACCAGGAAACAGGCTCAGAGGCATGAAGTAGATGAGTCATTAAGGGAACATATCAAGCAGATTGAACAGGTCCTAGAGGGTGTGTGTCAACACAAGAGCGTCATGAGCAGCAGAATCATCTTATGACCAAGATGTGCAATGTTTTGGCAAGACTTAAGAGAATTTCATCAGCGACGATGCAGCCTTGCTGAGCAACAGCTGGGAATTCCTAAACAACAATTAAAATTGGAGTAACATCGCCTAAGTTTGGAATTTCCACATGCTTCCTAAACATCCGCAGAAAATTCACAAATGCCACCCAAAAGATCATTATGCACAAATTTGCATGAACCTCCAATCTCAGAAGGAGGAAAAGGGTCAAAAAAACAAAATAACTATATAAGGAAGACAATTGACACATTGTGAATATCATAATATATGTTTTGGAATTTAAAAATTATATTACTTTAGATTCCTTGCCCTTTTCTGGTGAATTATTTGTTACTTCGTTCACAAATATTTATATACTTTTTTTTTTTCTTATCAAAGTTACGTATTGTGTTTCCTTTCTAATTAGACAAAGTGTAAACAAAATAAATTTGTGTTTTGCCACAAAAACATACATTTGTCTATAGTTATGTTGCATTGAAGCGTTATTCAACTCTAAGGGGTATATTTACTAAAGTCCCGGGACTTTATCCTTTAGCAAAATCGACCAGGCAAACATCGCTGGACAAAACTCGTCCAGATGTTTGCCATAGAAAAAATAGAAAAAAAAAAATTGCTGCATTCACTAAAGGTGATTGGAAGAAATCGCCTTTAGTGTGATTTAAAATTCCCCCCCAAAAAATTGCAGCCAGAGAGCTGCAATTTCCGGCTGAGGTGCCGTTCCGGAGCATCAAAAACACATGTCAACAGAGTTGACGTGTTTTTGTGTGAAGAAAAAATAAGTGCAGCATGGCTGAAATCCTTAGCCATGCTGTGCTGATAGAACTACAAGGCTCAGAATTGATGAGCCTTGTAATAATATCAACGGCAGCATGGCCAACGATTCAAGCCATGCGTGTGTCACACAGAGTATAAAAAAATAAATTACAGTTCACATTAAACACACATTACAGATTTACATAAAGTATGCATGTAAACAAGTTAATAAACCTAACTAACATTGTCCCCTACTGTGTGCACTTACCTGCGGTGGTCATCTCTCCTAAGCTATGTGTAATGTAGGTAGTGTATCGTGTGTAATAAAAAAAAAAATTCCATCACTCATTTTGATGTCTTCTTTCTTGGGATTTTCTAATTGATGTGAAGAATTTAATTTTTTTTTATGCACTACAGACACACGCATGGTTAGAATCCTTTGCCATGCTGCCGCTGATATTATTACAAGGCTCATTAATTCTGAGCCTTGTAGTTCTATCAGTACAGCATGGCTAAGGATTTCAGCCATGATGCACTTAGAAATTTTTTTTTCAGCGGCGATTTGGCGCGATTTTTTAAAGGGCTAATTTATTGATTTAGCCCTTTTAAATTTGCTGCAACTCGCGTGAGTTTATTTAAATAGCTAAAAACCACAATATAGCTGCGCTATTAGATACTTGTATTAAACAAATTATGAGGATTGCAACTTCTTATATAATTGTAACAATTTATTAAGAATATATTAGAACATTTCTAAATAAATAACAGCTGTTTTAAAAAAACATAAAAACATAAAAACAATATTGAACTGCCCAAACAGATAGTTAGAAAATCCCCTAATCCGATATAAGAGTCAATTGTGACTGCATATAAATTTCTATAGGTGGAAGTGAATACCTTGCTGGTAATGGAGACTGATGGTGTAGTGCCAAATTGAGAAGTTATCTGGCAAATAGGTAACAAAATATAATATATAATAGCAGATATATTCAGTCTTAGATGAGGTTCCGTTTACCAGTATCCTGGATTTTATATATATCGGACCCGTTGTAGTCTCTGCAATATCAAAATAATTTTTACACTGCAAAAGTACCTGGTAACCGTCAGTGATACAGTTCCTGGTAAGACCGTGGTATCGGTATCGTGGTCAGAATAACCCTCTTGATCACTTCCTCCGTCTCTACCAGCAGGCAGTATGCAGCGCCGGGAGATGGTATGGCTGTGACCGGATCACTTCCTCCGTCTCTACCAGCAGGTAGACTGCAGCATCGGGAGGTGGTAGGGCTTAGGGCTCGTAGTTGTGGGCGTCCCCACGCTATGAGTCCTATGCAAGCCGTTAGTAGCTAGGGCTTGGAAAAGCAATATCAGAAAGCTGGAGGTAACTGTTGGGTATTGGGCAGATAAAACGCTGTATATGTCGGCGCGTTTCGTCCTATCAAGGGCTTTTTCAAGACAAAAGTAAGGTAGTGAGTTGTTTAGATCTGTGGCTCCTTAAATAGAGCTGATTGGTTGCAGTAGTATAATTACTGGGTGTGGGTCCCCGGTTAGAAAATCCCAATTTCGAAAATTCGAATTGCGAAAATTCGCAATTTAGTGTTCGAAATAGAGATTTTCGAAATTGGCATTTTCTAACCGGGGACTGACTACCATAATTACTTAGTCCACAGCTGTGCGGTTAACCGTATGGGTGACATATCCGACTCTACTACCCCACAGTAAGAATCTTGTATATAAAAAAAAACAACAAAAAAAACAAAAAAAAAACCTTTACCCTTCCTAGATGCATTAAAGGGCACTACATATGGAAATTTTACAAAAACCTATACCAATGCACATATATTAACCAATTAAACCTATTAACCATTTTTTTTTTAAATAAATGAAATAAAATTAGATAGAAATTTTTTTTGAAATAATATTGAATAATGAACAGATACTTATAACCCATAAGTGAAGTTCTTTTGCCGTGCATATGAATATAAACATTAACTCACAGATATCAGTGAAATCAATAATACTATAAAAAATATGTGAAACATAATTAAATAACTTATGATGTACATTGCTCCCAATTATATAAAGAAAAGGAAGCACAGGTCACATATGAGTACACCCATGCATATCCACGCACGTGCATATACACACACATATACATGTATATATACACACACGTGCGCACACATACACATACGTGCGCACACACATGAATTAACCACATAAAAATAGTTTTGGAAATCATGCATATGAGAGTAAATGCTCTCTATAGAAATATGAAAGTGAATACTCTCTATAGAAATAACCTATACACCAATAATGAATAGCATATTTTGTAAATATAGGGTACTTTCCCTCATTGTGATAAATGCATTATCCTTTGACATAGCCAATAAACATTTATCCAATTTCAGTATATCTAAAAAGATTTAGGTTGTAACAAATTCTAACATCTCGTTGAGACCATCAGGGGAAAGGCTTTGTAATTTGAAGATCCATTCGGATTCTTTTGTACATAATTTAGAAAAACGGTTTCCCCCCCGAGGCGTAGGGGCTACATGTTCTAGACCCAAAATCCGAATTTTCTCTATATTCCCATTCTGGCATTGTGGCATATGTCTAGAAACGATATGTTTATAACATTTATTGATAATGATTCTTCTATGTTCCCTAAATCTGTCCTTCAGTGCGCGCGTGGTACGGCCCACATATTGTAGGCCACACGCGCACTGAAGGACATAGACCACATAGCTTGTTTCACAATTGATGAATTGGCGTAAGTCGTATGTTTTTTTGTTTGTAAAGGATGTTATAGAGGAAGTGTGATGCATAATTTGCTTACATGTAAGGCAAATAGAATGACCGCATCTAAAAGTGCCCAATGGTTTGGGAGGGAGCCATGTAATTGGTTTTGGGCCAATAGGGTCAATAAGATGACCTTTATTTTGAAGAAATTTGAATCATGGCAAAATCGATTCTTTGTGAATCCCGCGATTTAAATGAAAAAATCGTGGCAAAATCGCGGCGAAACACTGTGAATTGATTTTACTTAAAAAATTTGCCCTTTGTAAATAGTCCCCTAAATGCGAGTCCACTTGGCAAAGTAGATACTTCTATTGTGTGTGCAGAGTGTTAGGGAAAGCATGGAGCATGTTAGAGACTTTACTATAATGATTGCTTCAAAATCTTATTTCTTCCAAGTTTAAAATACAATTACTAAATGTTTTTCAGCATAAAAATAAACATGTGTAAACACTTACCTGACACAGAGTATTACTCGGTATCATCTTGTAAGCAACATGAGTATGCATTTAAAAAATAAAAAATAAATGTATATTTTGGAATAAAAAAAACAAAACATGATTTTATACAAATATAAGCCTAAAAAAATAAAATAAAAATATTTGGAAAAGGGGGAGAAAAAACAATTCTAACACTGTTTCAAAGGAACTTTTTACCCCAAGGACTGTATACAGGACACGGGGGCACCCACTAAGGTTAGAGGAAAAGAAGTTTCACAACCAGCAAAGGAAAGGGTTCTTCACAGTAAGGGCAGTCAGGATGTGGAATTCACTGCCAGAAAAGGTTGTGATGGCAGATTCACTGGATATGTTTAAGAAAGGATTAGATACATTTTTAGCAGAAAAGGACATTCAGGGTTACCAGGACCGCTAATTTAAATAAAGGACAGTAGTGGAGCAAGGGAGAAATATATGTATTTATTTATCTTAGGATTGCAACAGTTTTGAGGTTGCTTCATATGGATTAACTTCCAATATAAAGATAGGGATCGCAGGAGATCCAAAATAGGTTGAACTTGATGGACTGTTATCTTTTTTCAACCTCATCAACTATGTAACTATGTAACTGAACAATCCAAAAAGATGTCAGAATATCAGAGTTTAAAACAAAGGATTACCTTCCAAAAGCTTGGGTTGTGCACTCAAAGTCAAAGCACCATGGCTTTAAAAAGGTGTTTCCATTAAAATTAATTGAGCACACAAAACAGGTTATTTAAAAACACCTGCAGGTGTGTGAGTCTACAGAGTGTGGAGGGTTGCAACTATGGTTGATGGTTAGACACAGGACACCCAACTTACGAATGGTCGAGGGATAACTTAACTTCTCTTATGTGTATGTTTCCCTATGCAAGCAACTCCTCCTTGTGAATCTATTGTAACTGCATTGGCACGTCCCTACTGTACATTAGTAGTCTGCGTGCTGATCATTTACATAAAGTGTCTTGGCTCTCTATGTATGCATGCGGGGCTAGTGGTGGACTCCTGCAGTCGGAAGGTCGAGGTACGTTTTTGTGAATCATGTGGTAGTTTTTACGTATGTATTTTTGCGTTCTGGGCATGCGCAGTTTAAAAACCCATAATAAAACGCATGTAGTTAATATAATTATGTATCTATGAATACATCCCGTAGATATTAGTTAAAAGTTTTTTTAGTTACTTTTTTTATTTTTTATTATTTACTTCTCTATAAAAGAGAGACTTTTTGGGATTAATGTAGATTTTCATCTTGAAGTAAAAGAAGAAACCTTCCTTTCTTGAGAAACGACAACTAATATATATACACAAAGTCTTGTCAACTGCACTCTAAAGTGCTGTAATAATAACTTGCCTGTGTGCTGCACCTAACTAAAATTGCAATACATATCGTAGACAAGAAGGCACTGCAGGTCTGTATACTATTCAAAGCGTGTTACTTGTTTATTGTGAGAAGCCCGACGTTTCAGTCCATTACCAGACTTTCTTCAGGGGAACAAACAACGCAAAGTGTACAAATAAAAAAGGTTTAAATAGACAAAGATTAATGATCAAACTTACCACACCTGTGTCTGGAGTGGACCGCCTGCTGGGTGCTGTGCTGTTCAGACACTAGTGTCGCCGGTCTGCCTGGCAACCAGTCAAACAATGCCTGATTGGCCTGGAGAGGGCTGTCTTTAGTGACCAAGGAAGCTGGGTTGCAACTGAAGGGTCAGCTCTGTGATTCGGCTGCAGTCCCCATTCCCTGTGTGGTAAACAAAACAATACAAAGTTAAAAACATAAAATGGGGAAATTAGTATATCCACATATAGTAGTGCATAGCGTGAGCATAAATCCTGATTTGGTTAAAAAAAAATATTATTACAAGTGGAGGCAAAGGTTATTTTTAAAAGTCCTAAAGGTATATGATCACTTATATTGCTATGAAAGCATAAGTCAAATAACCATATAACAGAATAACACCAATTCTGTTAAAGGATAAGAGAATTGGGTGTAATAGTGAAAGAGACATTGAATATACACTCAATACATAAATATACGCTCAATCAATATATTTCTACTCCTCTCTCCCACCTTCTACCTTCCTACTCACCCCCTACCCTATCCCACTTCTCCATCAGTCTCCCCTTCCTACCCTCACCCACTGTCCACGTCACACCACCCTCCCTTGTGCCGTACCTCGTTCCTGCAACCCCTCCAATCTAATCCACATGACCCCTCTTCCCTCTCTTCCATTCTCCTGCTCTCTGTGGAATGCCAGATCTATTTGGAAAAACCTCCCTGCCATCCATGACCTCTTCATCTTCAAGTCTTGCAACCTTCTCGCCATTACTGAAACCTGCCTCTCAACCTCTGACACGGCTTCCCCTACTACACTCTTCTAAGGTGGTCACTTGTTCTCCCACACCCCTAAGCCTGGCAAACGCCATGGTGGTGGTGTGGGCATGTCATACCCCCTGTGCCCTCTCTCTCTTTCTCCTCCTTTGAGGTCCACTGTATTCGCTTCTACCACCCAATCCATCTCCGCATTGCTGTTGTCTACTGTCCCCCTGGCCCCACCTCCATTTCATTGATAACTTTGGCCTACTTTTTGTCTTTTGACCTCCCCTCCCTTAGCCTAGGTGACTTCAACATCCCCTTTGACAACCCCTCAGACCTCAGCACTACAAAACTTCTCTCCCTCTCCTTCTCCCTTGGCCTATCACAGTGAACTTCAGTATCCACCCACAACCTGGACCACTCCTTTGACCTTGTTTTCTCTAGCTCATGCTCCCTGTCCGACTTCTCCATCTCTCCCTTCTCCCTCTCTGATCATCACCTTGTCTCCTTCTCCCTCTCTTCCTCCCCCTCTCCTTCCCTGTCACCCAAACATATTCTTTCCTGACAGAACCTCAATTTCCTTAACGTTGCGGCTTTCACCTCTTCCCTTGGTCACTTCCATGCACCCATTTCCACCATGCCCTGCCCTATTCTAGCCACCTCTCTCTACCTCCGCCCTTGATTCTGCCTATTCTCTCTCATCTGTCTTCCTTCACCGCACCAACCCCCAGCCCTGGAGGGGTTGACTAACTTTGGGACTTCCTGATATATTACTTCTTACTCTCCACTTTATTATAATTTATGTATTCTGTTACTTAGCTAATCCTATTTGAGGATTGTGGGGGTTTTTTTTGTAACCCTTAACGGGTAGAGAGTTATCTAATAGGGAGCGGTACCCACTATTTTAAGATTGTTTTCTCCACTTTAAGTTCATACTCTCATCTTTTAGCTCTGCCCTCACCCTTGCTAAGCAATCCTTCTTTAAGTCCCTCATCCTCTCCCAATCATCTAACCCCCTATGCCTTTTTGGCACCTTCAACTCTCTCCTCCCCTCCCTCTCTCCATTTCTGCCTCTGACTTTGCCACCTTCCTCACTTCAAAGATTGACTCCATCAGGAGCTCCATCTCCTCTACTATCACCTCTCCTCCTTTCTCCCATTTCCACCCTAGCCAGTCACCAATGTCCACCTTCATCCCTACCGCAGCTGAAGAAATCCACTCACTTCTTTTATCATCCCCTCCATCTACGTGTAAGGGGCCACTTCTTTCCTCTCATCCTCATGGATCTATCGGCAGCCTGTTGATCACCCTCTCCTGCTCCACACCCTTCTCTCCTGCTCCACACTCTTGGCCTCTCTGGCACTGTCCACTCCTGGTTCTCCTTTTATCTCTTGGACAGCTCCTTCTCTGTCTCAATCCCTAGCTCCTCCTCCCCTACCACTTCTATTCCCATTGGCTGTCCCCAGGGCTCAGTTCTTGGTCCCCTTTTGTTCTCACTCTACACCTCCTCTCTGGGTGACCTCATCAGCTGTTTGGCTTTCACTACCACCTCTATGCTGATGACACTGAATTTCTCTCAGATTTGTTAGACTGCCTCTTGGCCATTTATTCATGATTGTCCGAGCATTTTCTCAAGCTTACCATGGACAAAACTGAAATCGTAGTCTTCCCTCCCTCACGTATCCCCTCTACCCCTACTATCTCCATTACTATCGGCAACTCCACCATCTCCTCTTCCACCCAAGCCCGCTGCCTGGTGTTATCCTAGACTCCTCTCTTGCCTGCCTGCATCACTCTGTTACCTTACCAGTTTTCCATACATATTGTTCTGCTATTTTTGTACTGTATTTTATTCTTGTATTGTTCTTGTATTTTGCTCCTTATTCTATGATTTTATATCCTTAGTTAATTATTGTATTGTATATGTAACTATTGGCTTTCCTATTGCCTCTGTATGGCGCTGCAGATACCGTCTGGCAGTAGATACCGTGTGGTGCCTTATAAATAAACATTAATAATAATATATTGTAAGCATGGATATGGTTGAATGTGCCTAATGACCCAAAACTGTCTGCATGTGCAAGTTCCTTTAGCCAAGTATGTCTGATTTTGTTCCATGAGACCCATTCCTAAGCTTTGTGTTCTGCGCACAATGTCTTTTGGCTCTTGTGAGATAATTAGTTTTGATGTCAGAAATATACTCGTCACCTGCAATATATTTGTCCTCCACTGTGTTAGTAATATCAGCTCTTTCCTCACTGTCAGCCAGCCTGGCGGCTGTGTTGACAGTTGTAAAGTTAATTACAAGTGCTAACGAGCATCAGGGATTGGAAGGACACAGAATTTTGAGCTTTTAAAAGCATAATTAGACTATTTTCTCTCTTTATTTGTTTGTCTTCACATGCTGCCTCAATGCACACACAAGCACAGTGTTTGTACACATGGTTAAAACAGTCTGCCTGACTTCCAAGCAAACTATTTAAAATATTATTGTCAAAGTAACTTGTGGATACTGGTTAGATTAAAAATATGAATACTGATCCACTTTCAATATTGTATTGATATATATATATATATATATACTCAGTTACCATTTTGATATGTTGTAGAGTAGGGGCATTGATGAATCCTATATATATAGTAGATCCTGTAATATGGAAATGAGAAAAGGATTGTATAATTTGATTAGACCCTCATGTATACTTGTAAAATCGCTTAGTGAGTTAAAATTGAGGGACATCAATATTTATACTATTTTATAATATGTTCTAAATAGCCAGGACGCTGGCTCCCTCTGAACAGTGACGTACCGTACATGCTGTTTATATCTGGGAGACTCTTTTTCTACAAGCTTTTATTATCTTTTAATCTGGTACGTATTATTTTATGACCCTTAGGGGCTGAATAAAAAAACTTTTCACACACTATGGAGCGCCCCCTGTTCTCTCTATCATAATATATATATATATATATAAAGATGCAGGGGAGGTCTGCTCAATTGTCCGAGATAAATGTCCAGCACATCAAATGTTAGTTTAAATCAGAAAAAAGCACTAGAGAATTTATTCCACCCCCTGACGAAGTCTCTTTAAGACGAAACGCGTAGGGGCGGGGCTACTGACGACAAGTTGCTCCTGCTGGATTACCATCTGCGACCGCCTGTACACGCTCTTGGACATACAGGACCCCGATCTGCTCAGGACGCTGAGAAGCGGTGAACTGCCTGTCAGCCGGAGCGGTAACTCACTGCTCTATGAGTTAACTACATATGCTTGTTTTAATGTGATTGCGGTACGCTGCTAAACTGATTTTCTGTTTTTATGATCTTTTTGAATTAAACTTTAATGCACTATCAAGCGCTCCTTATCTCTCCCCTTTTCTAGTGCATACAACTTGAGGCTGGATTGGATCAGCCTGTATTAAGGACAGCTGCGGGCATTTTATTTCTCTTGGGTGGAATAAATACTCTAGTGCTTATTTCTGATACTAACTAACATTTGATGTGCTGGACATTAATCTCGGACAATTGAGCAGACCTCCCCTGCATCTATATATATATATATATATATATATATGTATAAATACATACAGTACATATATAGAGCCTGATTCAATTAGGTATACAGTCCGCAATAGACGGAAAAAGTTTATGGTGCGCTTTTTCCCGTCTATTATGGTAGCTGATTTTTATGTGCACCTCTATGAGGTGCGAACTAATAAAAAGCTGCAAACCCAAATTCATAATAAAGACCATAAAATCCTAGTTAGCATACTCATATAATACAATAAAGTATAACCAATAATTGACCTATCTTTATATACATAAATAAATAACAATCATTTTATAAAAATGTCTAGAATAATAAATAATTTTACACTGTATTAAATCCTATAATTTATGATGGACTAGAATGAGTTTAAATATATTTGGTCGATTAAATTTCACAATAAAAATTCTTAAATATCCTTTTTAAAACCTTTTTTTAAAAAATCTAGAGGGAAAATGTATGAGAACATTATTGAAAAGATATTTAAAAAAAAAAAAAAACCTCCCATTCCAACAATTTCCCCTTTCAAAAGACTTTATCGAAAAGGGGGCGGGACTTATTTTTTAAAAAATCACCCAATTTAGGGTGCAGAACTATTCTAAAAAAGGGGTGAGCTCAAAACTCTCATTGAGTCCCTCAGGGCTCAATGTATTGAGGGTAGATATCCAATAGCACTCTCGCTTAGCCAGTAATCTAAGTCGATCACCACCTCTACTGTCCAGGACTACATGTTCAATTGCCTGGATTTTAAACTCATCTACAGAACCCCCATGTACAGTCGCAAAGTGTCTAGAGACTGAATGGATTTGATTACGGTTCAGGATGTTCCTATAGTGTTCTGTTGCTCGGATTTTTAAGGGGCGTTTCGTTTTGCCCACATATAGTTTTTTACACCCGCACTGGATCAAATACACGACAAAAGTCGTGTTGCAATTAGTATAGTCCTTTATTGTATATGATATGGTACCACTGGAATCAAAAATCACCTTGTCCTTTGAAATGTACTTACATATCTTACAACCCCCACAGGGGTAACAGCCTTTAGGTTTAAGAAACAAGGTCTCTTTTTTGGGGGACACCGGCAGTAGAGAAGGAGCGAGCAACGATTTCAGATTTTTTGCCCGTCTAAATTTGACAGTAGGTTTAGGAGGTAGGATTGGTGCAAGTATAGGATCTAGCATTAAAACTGGCCAGTGTTTTGTAATGATAGTCTTGATTTCGCCTCCTGATCTATTGTAATCAACGACCAGGGGGCAATCAATTGGGCGAGTGTACAAGGATGGCTCAGTCGGTTTAGTGGCTGTTTTATATATCAGGAGGGACGACCTTTCTTTATCCAGGGCTTTTTGATAGCTCTGGCGAACAAGTGTCTCTGGGTAGTGTCGTTCCCGAAACCGTTGTACGTATACATCTGCCTGTCTTTTAAAATCGGCCTCAGTATAACAGTTCCGTTGTAGACGTAAAAACTGGGAATATGGGACATTGTCTCGCCATTTTTTATAATGGCAACTCCCATATTCCAAGTAAGAATTACTGTCAACCTCCTTAAAGTATGTGCAAGTTTGTACGGAACTTCCCGAGTGATTAGGGGCTTTTAGCAGAAGGTCTAGGAATTCCATTTCCCGACCCCCAAATTTGGATGTGAACCTCAGTCCAAACGAGTTGGAATTGAGGCTCTCCACAAAAGTGCCAAATTCCTCCGAGGTACCATCCCACACTAAGATTACATCGTCGATGTATCTTTTATACAGCCTGACTTTGGTGAAGGACATATGGGGATATATAGATTCTCGCTCCCAGCTTCCAAGGTAGATGTTAGCGAAGCTGGGAGCGAAAATCGTCCCCATCGACGTCCCTCTGGTCTGGAGGTATAGCTTTTCCAAAAAGGAAAAGTAATTCCTAGTTAAGACAAACTCTGCACACCTAGTCAAAAAATTCGCCATACCCTCTGACACTGACGGGTCTCCCAATAAGGTTAGCTTTAGTGTCTCCAAGCCCTTATTATGTGGGATGGAGGTATATAATGCCTCCACATCTATCGAGCATAGGTTATATGACTCCTCCCACTGCAGGTCCGAAAAAACTTTTAAAACCTGTGTCGAGTCCTTAATATAGGACTCAAGGTTGGGGACATACCTTTTTATGTGAGTGTCCACAAATTCAGACACTCTAGCGGAGACAGACCCAACCCCCGAGACAATAGGTCTGCCTGGGGGATTGAGTCTGTCTTTATGCAGTTTGGGGAGGTGGTAAAATGTGGCCAGCCTTGGTTTTGAATTAAGTAAATATTCAAACTCCTCTTTACATATATACTTATTTCTAAGCCCTCCAATTAGCAATTCCTCCAACTCTTTCACAAATATATCGGTGGGATTTGTTTTTAGTGGCTGGTAAGTTTCTATGTCATCTAACAGCCTTAGGGACTCTTTAATATATTTTTCCCTATCCAGTACAACTATCCCACCGCCTTTGTCAGCTTGCTTAACTACTATCGTATTGTCTGACATTAGATCTTTGAGAGCTTTTTTGCCTCTACTGTCCAAATTACCCCCAGTTTTAGGCCACTCATAATCCAGCTGGTCTAAATCCTTTTTAATTAGTTGGGTAAACAATTCAACATAAGGTCCCTTTGATTCAAGAGGGTAAAATTTCGACTTAGGTTTTAACCCAGTTTTATTCAACTCCCCTCTATTAATGGAAATTTCCTCATCAACTACTGCCTTTGTAGATAATTTATTTCCCAGTTTGGTGAAATGTCGTTTTAATGTAAGATTGCGAGTATATTTTAACACATCTATCTGTAGATTAAATTTATTAGCTGGGCAGGTAGGTGCAAATGACAGACCTTTCCCCAACAACTTTCAATTGTGGGTCTGTCAGAACCCGGGATGACAAGTTAAATATACCCTTGGTCACTGTGCTATTTTCTTTTTTCCTGGTGGATTTGGATCCTCGTTTCCCCCTTCGAACTGTCTTTTTCTGCTTGACCCCAATTGTGGGGGAAGAGGGGGAAAGGGAGGATCTTCCACACTTTGATTCGAACATAATGGGGCTGTCTGTGTTATGCCCGTCAATAAAAAAGGATGCAATGACCATTGGGGAGATACCTTAGATTGGTTAGTCGCTGTGGAGGTACTTGGACCGGGCGGAGTAGAGACCTCATCGGTCTCTACAGGTAGATCATGAAATCTATTAGTCAATTGAAGACCTTTATCCTGTTCACTCTGAGATTTCTTATCTTTTCCTGTCCTTTTGCCCATTACTTTTGTCCAAGTCTCCCTCTGTTCCGATAGCTGTCTATCCTTCTGTACTCCATTTCCCGATCTTGTCATATTTTGAGTTTTAGGGGAGCTTATTACAGAATGAGGAACTTTGGGTATTTAGATGAAGTCATTCCGCAAGGAACTTTTAGTATTATTTGTTGATGGTCTTTTATTAACATAGTTTTTATTTCTATTAGTGTTTTTATTTTTATTTTTATTTAAATTAAAACCTGAGTTTCTATTTCTCTTATTACCTACTGCTTGATCAATATTAGTATTAATATTAGTTCTATTGTTTATTTCCTTATTTTTCATCCAAGTTCTCACTACGTTTTTCTGATAGTCCCTAACATCCCGTTGGAATTTCCCTCTTTTTATTTTAATAATATTTTCCTCAATTTTTGATAATTTAGCATCTAGATCTATTTGAGCTTTACTAAATTCCTCATCTATTAGGAATTGTTCCATTTTAGCACTAAAATGATCAAGTTCTTCTTCTAATTGAATATGTTCTATCCTCTTTTCACTAATAACTAATTGCATCAATTCTAAGGAGCAATGGTCTAAAATTTGGTGCCACTTTGCCACAAATGATCGTCAGTAGAATAGTAAGCTGGTTCTTTTAATAATCTGAGACCTCTGGGGATTTTATTAGTAGCTGAGTAGCTCTCTAATAGATGAATGTCCCAATAGGTTTTTAGTTCTCTAATTAGGAGCTTCTCTAAATCCACCAGATCTCTTTTCCACAAATTTGTTACTTCTACTGGATGACTATGTTCTGGATCTGATAAACCAACATCTTGAAATTTCAATAAATCCATTGTCCGAAATTCTGATAAATTAGCAGCACAAAATTGCAGCATTATGAAAAGATGCTAAGACAGATTTCAAGCAAAATGCACAAATATGTTACAAATTGTACTTTTCTCCAACAAGTTGCAAAAACCTCTATAAAGGATACAAAAGATACAAAGATGCAGGGGAGGTCTGCTCAATTGTCCGAGATAAATGTCCAGCACATCAAATGTTAGTTTAAATCAGAAATAAGCACTAGAGAATTTATTCCACCAAAGGGAAATAAAATGCCCGCAGCTGTCCTTAATACAGGCTGATCCAATCCAGCCTCAAGTTGTATGCACTAGGAAAAGGGAGAGATAAGGAGCGCTTGATAGTGCATTAAAGTTTATTTCAACCAGAGCATAAAACAGTAAATCAATTTAGCAGCGTACCGCAATCACATTAAAACAAGCATAAGTAGTTAGCTCATAGAGCAGTGTGTTACCGCTCCGGCTGACAGGCAATTCACCGCTTCTCAGCGTCCTGAGCAGGTCGGGGTCCTGTATGTCCTAGAGCGTGTACAGGCGGTCGCAGATGGTATTCCAGCAGGAGCAACGTGTCGTCAGTAGCCCCACCCCTACGCGTTTCGTCTTAAAGAGACTTCGTCAGGGGGTGTGTCAAGGTGACGATCAGGTCTCTACTTATAGTAATCTATGCTAGTCCTCATTGGTTCAACCGCTAAGACCGCAATCAATTCCAAATCACAAGCATACTAACAATATAGAGAGCATGACATTTTTTACAACTATTAAAAGTAGGCTACTATCAGTAAAATGCTTTTTACATTAGGATCAATCTATATATAGACCTAGTGACCCTATAATAAAAAGCTGCATACCCAAATTAATAATAAAGACCATAAAATCCTAGTTAGCATACTCATATAATATAATAGAGTAAAAACATAAATGTATAAACTATAACCAATAATTGACCTATCTTTATATAAATAAATAAAAAAAAATTCATTTTATAAAAATATCTAGAGTGATAAATAATTTTACACTATATATTAAATCCTATAATTTATGGGGACTAGAATAAATTTAAATATATTTGGTCGATTAAATTTCACAATAAAAATTCTTAAATATCTTTTTTAAAACCTTTTTTAAAAGTCTAGAGGGAATATGTATGAGAACATTATTGAAAAGATGTTTGAAAAAACGTCCCATTCAAACAATTTTATCGAAAGGGGGCGGGACTTATTTTTAAAAAGTCACACAATTAGGGGTGCAGAACTATTCTAAAAAAGGGGTGAGCTCAAAACTCATTGAGTCCCTCAGGGCTCAATGTATTGAGGGTAGATATCCAATAGCACTCTCGCTTAGCCAGTAATCTAAGTCGATCACCACCTCTACTGTCCAGGACTACATGTTCAATTGCCTGGATTTTAAACTCATCTACAGAACCCCCATGTACAGTCGCAAAGTGTCTAGAGACTGAATGGGTTTGGTTACGGTTCAGGATGTCCCTATAGTGTTCCAGTGCGCGGATTTTTAAGGGGCGTTTCGTTTTGCCCACATATAGTTTTTTACACCCGCACTGGATCAAATACACGACAAAAGTCGTGTTGCAATTAGTATAGTCATTTATTTTATATGATATGGTACCACTGGAATTAAAAATCACTTTGTCCTTTGAAATGTACTTACATATCTTACAACCCCCACAGGGGTAACAGCCTTTAGGTTTAAGAAACAAGGTCTCTTTTTTGGGGGACACCGGCAGTAGAGAAGGAGCGAGCAACGATTTCAGATTTTTTGCCCGTCTAAATTTGACAGTAGGTTTAGGAGGTAAGATTGGTGCAAGTATAGGATCTAGCATTAAAACTGGCCAGTGTTTTGTGATGATAGTCTTGATTACAGGGTCACTAGGTCTATATATAGATTGATCCTAGTGTAAAAAGCATTTTACTGATAGTAGCTTACTTTTAATAGTTGTAAAAAATGTCATGTTCTCTATATTGTTAGTATGATACCATACCCCTTTAACCCTACTATACAACATATCAAAATGGGTATTTGTTGGTTTATTATCATGGTAACTCATTATAAACTATAAGTACATTTTAGAAAGTAATACATGCAAAGATTTGTGTAGTTTGCTACCTTTATTTTTTATTATTTAGATATTACATTGTAATTGTTCACCTTCTAATTATAGGAATTTGGCCTGTAGATAGTATTGTACAATTTAAATGTCAAGTTAATGTTTCATATCCATTATATTGATTTGTCATTGAGCAGTAAGCTCTTATACCAGTAGCATATAGAAACCTAAAAAATGTGATTATAACCACATACACAGGCACTAAGTGGTATGTTACATGATATACAATAATAGGGCCGGATTCACAACCCTGTTTTTTTCCCCCTACGTTCGTAATTTTCCGAATCTAGCTACTACTCATGCATTTCGTTACGTAGATTGCATACATGCAGTCTTTAAAGACCTCTATGGGGTGCTCATAAAAACCTGCGAATTTTTGGTACTGTAAATGACGGGAAAAAGTGCACCGCAAGCTATTTCCTGTCATCGCGGCCAATTGTATCAAGCCCAAACATAGGTAACAGAGAAGACACACCAGCTTAATATAGCATGGAACAAAACAATGAGAAAAGTAAGTCAGATGTTTGGTTCCATAGGAAGAGAAATTATTAGCAGAAAGAGATTAAAAGAAATGCCACTTTATAGGTCATTGGTTCAGCCTTGCCTGTAAGTTCAGTTCTCTCCAAAGGGATGTATATACTTAGAGACGGTGCAAAGAATGGCAACTAAAATGGCATGTGGCATGCGTCACAAAATATACTAAGAAAGCCTAGATGAACTAAACCTGTATTGCAAATAGGATGAGCCAAGTGGCTCTTATCTGCTGTCACATTCTATTCTTTCTTAAATGATCCACCATAAGTGATTTATGTGTACCATTGTTGCATTTAGTTTAAATGTTTTTTATTTTGTCTAATAATCTCTTAAGGAACTTATTAGTCAACTTAATATGCCTTTTAAGATATACCTAAAGATTCTAAACATTTTATGGAGGTGTGCCTCATGCAATGGGACAGGAGATACTTAATTTTAATTCTTTTGCATGCAAGTAAAATACTTTACTTTTGCACATGGAACTCGTAAAACGCATGTACTTTATGTTTAATTTATAAAATAGAGTTCAGCTAAGAAACTTAATTCTAAGGGTCTGATGCAATTTGCCACAAAGAAAGGAAAAGGCTTGCAGTGCGCTTTTTCCAGTCTATTAAGGTAGACAAAAGTTGCGGATTTTTATGTGCACCTCTATGTGGTGTGCATTAAAATCCATAGCACGGTGTGTAAAGCTAATTGATTCAGGCCCTAATTACGCTTTCACAATTTCAATTTTCCTCCCCTTGCATTTCAGCATGGTATTGCTCAGGTCAACATTGGCACCTAAAAAAAAGGTGTAAGTGCAGCTCTGGATTAGCCCCACAGAGGTTATATATTATATATCCGTGTTTCTCTCTCATGTGCAACAATTAACTGAAATATTACGTTTTTTTTCAATTGGCAAGATCAAAAAGTTATAAGGATGCTTTTTATGGTACTGTATTTGCAATGTTATTTTGTCTTAGTTAGCATATGTGAGTTCAAAAAAAATAAGGGATAATGCTTTTGAATTGTTAAAGTTTTCAGAAAATATATGAAACTACAGTTTAAGTTTAGTTTGATCTAATATGTATAGAAGCACTGAAAATAACAAAGCTTAAATAAGCTTAAGATTACTTGCTAGTGTCAGTCATTTCATATATTTTATAGCTTTTAAAATACTATTTAAAAACAGTGGTGATTTTTAACAGCCAGTAATAGATTATTTATGCCTTGCTTATTGAAAAGTGACCCATGATAAGTGTGGAGGGACAACTCCATCATAGTGACAGTAATGCTGTTTATATATCAATGTGTCACATATTTCCAATTTTTTTCATGAAGGAATTCATATTGATACTGGACAACCATTAAACAGAAATTCCTGATCAAGGGCAAAAACATTATTGTTTAAATATTTAGCAAAAATCACATCTTCATCTGGAGTATATTTGTTAGTTTAGTATAATAAATTGGCATATGGATGATGAAATTTCACTGTTTAAGCAAGGAAACATTGTTAGAAGTTATAACTGTGCACTCCTGCTTAAACAGTAAGCTATGTAATTCAGTTATTTAAGTTAACGTAATATTAAACTAATGAAATATAAATACATATTCATACATACATATAATGACATGGGGCCAGACTTACTAAGCTGTGGCTCATCGAGTAGCACTTGTGTCTCACAGCGCTGAGGTCATGAGTTCAGTTTCCAGACTAGGCCTTATCTTTGTGGAGTTTGTATGTTGTCCCCATGCCTGCATTGGTGTCCTCTGGGTGCTGCGGTTTCCTCCCACACGGCAAAAACAGGCTGGTAGCTTAATTCAAGGAACAAAAGACAGGTTCTGTGCTCCATACAATCATTATATAAAACTATGTTAGCACATATATAAAATGGAGGTTTAGTTCATGGTATAGCTATATTGGGTTAAGCTCACCTGCCCAGCATCAAGGCACCTCCTGTAGGTGAGTCCCTATACATCTACTACATGTGTACTCAGGAGGTCTGTATTAAGATGCTCCTGCCCTTTAAAACGTTTGCAGGGGCCATATTGGGTCAGGTTCCCAAAGTAAACTAACAGTAACAGTGTATAACACTATGATTCTGCTTTATGATTCAGAGATGCGATTGCGAAAAGATCGCAAATATACGCACCTTAGGTAAGATCTTACCCTGTTCCAGCCCGCTGCATAAACAGCCACTCCCCTTGCAAACAGCGGTGGATCTTAAACTTAGACCACCATTGACTTGCCCTAAGTCTACGCTGTCATTTGGGATCTTAAGTGACGTGGTAGCGTTTATTTAAGATCCTAAGTGTCAGCCGGCGCCCACTTTCCCTCATTTCCCTGCCTCCCCCCGCCCATTTCCATGCAAATCCTTAAGATCTTAAAGATTCGCAGCACTTAAGATCTTAAGTGCTTGTGTGCGATTCAAACTTACGCTCTTAGCGAATTTACGCTCCTAACCGCTACGTAGATGGCGTTGCACTATTACTACGCATGCGCAGTTTTGCAAATTTTCTAGGATCTTAAATATACGCACCTAAGTGCCGTGGAAATCGTATCTCTGAATCAGGCCCTTAGTGACATCACTACATGGCCGTATTAAGACCTTCAGAGTTTACCAATATGACCGCGTATACGCAATCTACGTTGCAAAAAGTAACGTAGATGTTGTAACAAAATTACTGCGCATGCGCAGTAGTTCATATCGGTAAACTCTGCCCGGAGGTCTGAATACGGCCCGATGAAATAAAAAATGTATAATGTAGTTTCCTGGTTTTTATCTATTTCCTAGGCAATGGACATTGAAACCAGTATCTGTGTTCTCTGTAGGTAAACATTTATATTTGTTTTGGAAAAGAAGTGAATTTTTTTTATAACTTTTAAAGAGCGATCACTCTCATTTCACATCCCATCTCTCCATTCAGAAACCTGAGCCTTTTTTTTACACACTTATGAAACAAAACTAAAACAGACTAAAGCCATTTTTTAAAACATCAACAGTTATGGCTTTTTTCTCATTTATTTCATGAGATGGTAGACAGACGCACATAAAAAAAACCTCCAGCACGTGTGGCAGGGAGTGTTTGTTACCAAATTCCATCGTATCACGGTACCATATGCAGTAAGTCTTTCAGTCATAGATTCAGTTAAACAGCAGCTGCACCACTGTGTGCTTTGGTAAAGTTGCCAACACTATAATACATTTTATGTCTTTGCAATTAACAGCCAGTCACTTTCACTTTACACAGATGCCCACAGACACAAGAAAAGTTCTCCAGGCTCGCTAAAAAGGAGCTACTTGTGCGTGGTGTCCCATGTTTACATCTGCATATAAAGTTGTGGAATACAGATAAATGGTTTCTAAAAATTAAGTAAATGGAAGGGGAGGGTTAGGGTATCTCGATAGTAAAGTATCTCACTAATATTACAACAATTGAGGGCTGTTTAAGGTGCACATTGTAGCTCTTTATAACAGTACTCCAAAAAAAAGAAAATAAAGAACTCAATACTTATTGGGATCTTTTATAAATCTGATTTGTAAACAGGAACCATAATACTTTTGCAAAAGGGCAGGTATGAATAGAAAATGGCATTGCTGGTGTCTATGAATATTGTGTACTCCTTTTGGATTTAAATTGGCTTTATACATTATTTGTTTTTATATAGATAAGAATATATAGTAAGTAAAAATGCAAAGAAAAGCAAAAACAAAACAGCTTATAGTAAAAGAAAAAAAGAAAGCCTCAATACAAAAATATTACCAGATTCGAGATATGTTGAGTATACAAGGTCATGTAAGGGTTGCATTATTTTAATATACCACTGCTGCTTTCTGCTTGTAATAAATTACCTTAGTGTTCATATTAAATAGTGATTGATTGTTTTGGACCAGTTTACTAGTTGAGCAGTATGCTTCTATTGACCTGCTCATCTCTTTTACAGTCACAGATGCCTCTGTAACTCATGCTATTGATTCAAGCAGCATTGATCACATGCTTTTGGTGACCCAGGGAGCAGCAGCACATGTAAGCACTCATTTCTGCTACCCTCTCCCAGGGCAATAAACCACAGAGATGTATGCATGTTAGATGGTATACCCTTATTAACCCCTTGACTCGATTGCCCTGAGGATGTGGCAGAAGAAGAGCAGTGATGAAGACTTGTACACACGATCTGCAGATTGTGATTAGATTACGAAAGCATCATAGATTGTAATACACTCTAACACATCAACACTGATGCATTGTTCTCTAAAGTTGTAAAAACTTCATATTTGCACACTGCTGCATCCAGAGACACCCGTAATGGTAGCTCTGGATGCCTATAACAGTATGGCATATAGGGTAAAGGCACCAATTGCTCAATGCAGCTATGTGACAATTTACATTGTTCAGACTACTTTGCTCCTCCTGAGCCACTTGTTATGAATTACTGAGGCAAGGTGCAAAGAATGCAGAAACAAATATGCAAGAAAGGGTTTATTGCAGGAATCAGATAGTAAATAATACACAGGTGAAAATAAACAAATAGCAGACAGGGTAAAACAAATAAGATGCCACTATGTGGCTATGGTTCAGACAAACAGCCGGCAAAGGCAAATACAAATAAGATGCCACTATGTGGCTATGGTTCAGACAAACAGCCGGCAAAGGCAAATACAAATAAGATGCCACTATGTGGCTATGGTTCAGACAAACAGCCGGCAAAGGCAAATACAAATAAGATGCCACTATGTGGCTATGGTTCAGACAAACAGCCGGCAAAGGCAAATACAAATAAGATGCCACTATGTGGCTATGGTT
>WWET01007674.1:0-19180 GCA_011038615.1 Limnodynastes dumerilii | reverse complement strand
TGTATTAATAGTCTTCCCATTCAAAAGTGGACCCTTCCCCTCTCTTTCTTTTGTGAATATTGAACAGAAATACTTGTTAAGATGATCTGCCATAGCCCTTTCACTCTCAATAAGAATTCCACTTTCCGTTTTGAGCCTTACGATACCCTCCTTTGTTTTTCGCCTTTCATTTATATACCTAAAAAAGCTTTTGTCCCCTTTTTGTACCAAGTGGGCCAGTTTTTCTTCAGTTTGTGCCTTTGCTGCTCTGATAACCTTTTTAGCCTCCTTCTGCTTTGTAAAATACACCTCCCTGTCATCCCTCCCTGTTCCTCCAGAGTTTGAGAAAATATGAGGATATCGTCTAGATATACGACGACCGACTGGTTGAGGAGGTCCCTGAAGATTTTGTTTACAAAGCTCTGGAACACAGCTGGGGGGTTGCTAAGTCCAAAGGGCATCACAAGATATTCATAATGCCCGTCTCGGGTGTTGAAGGCAGTTTTCCATTCATCTCTCTAACAGATCTGAATGAGGTTATACGCCCCTCAGAGGTCCAGCTTTGTGAAGAATTGAGCGCGTAAGATATTGTCAAACATCTCAGATACAAGAGGCAACGGATACCGATTCTTGATAGTAATGTTGTTGAGGCCTCGGTAATCTATGCAGGGGCGTAGTCTTTTTTCTTCACAAAGAAGAACCTGGTGAAGTAGAGGGGCGGATGAAGCCTCGTTGCAGATTTTCGGAGATGTAGGCAGACATGGCATGACTTTCTGGAATGGATAAGGGATAGGTCCGACCACGAGGAGGAGTTGAACCTGGAACTAAATCAATAGGACAGTCCCGTGGATGATGAGGAGGTAATTTTTCAGCAGCCTTCGTGCAGAAGACATTGTCAAAGTCCTGATATTGACTTGGGATCTGGGGTTCCTCAGTACGCTGTGTTTGACACTGGGGCACAATTCTGGGCAGACACCCCTGGAAACAAGAAGAGCCCCAACTGAGGATTTGAGAGGTAACCCAATCGATATGGGGGTTGTGAGCTTGAAGCCATGGTAAACCAAGGATGATAGGAGAGCACCAGGAGTGGGATAGTTTCAGAGTGGAGAGCCCCGACATTGAGTGTCAGGGGAACGGTGAGAGACAGATCCTCCAGGAATACAGCTTCATTCTACTGCTGTGAGATATGTGGGAGCAGTAAGAGGTTCAACTGGAATTTTAAGTTCCTTAACCACTTTGGCAGAAATGAAATTCTCAGCAGCCCCAGTCCAGAAGGGCGATAAGTTCGGTCTGTTGAGTTCCCATAATAACAGACAAAGGAATCAAACAGTCCTGGTGGTTTGAGGATCGAATAGGAACTCCTGAACTGTTCTCCTCGGAACCAGTCAGGAGCGGGCATTTCCTGGATGCTTGGGACATTGCAAATGTGTGTTCCCAGAGTCACCGCAGTAAAAGCAGATTGTCTTTGATTCTATGCTGTCTCTCCTGGGGAGTGAGGTGAGATCGGCCTAATTGCATAGGCTCCTCGGTTAAGCTAACAGGAGACCTGGGACGAGGAAGAGTGGAATTCCTTAGATTCATAGTCTACCTCTGTTCAGAGTAATGCTACTGTTGCCAAATATCAAGTCTCACACAGGTGAAGATGAGAGAGTCAAGCGTAGTGGGAGTGACACAAGACAGTTGTCCGTTCTTGATCCGGTCTGAAAGGCCCTCTAGGAAAATAGACATAAGAGCCTCCTTGTTCCATGAAAGCTCAAAGGAGGGGGTGCGGAATTGTATAACATAGTCTCCAACTGACAAGTCCCTCTGGCGGAGGTGGAGTAAGTCATAAGCAGTGGAAGCAGTGCGCCCCGGTTCATCAAAGATGATTCAAAAAGTCTTTAGAAACTCTTAAAGTGTAGAAAGAATAGGACTGGATTTTTCCAAAAGCGGTGAACCCATGCTAGGGCTTTGCCGGACAGAAGAGATATTATATATGCTATTTTAGCCTTCTCTGACGGAAAGTCTGGTTGGAGTTTGAAGTGCAATTTGCACTGGTTGAGAAACCCAAAGTACTGGCAAAGTACTGGATTCCCATCAAACTTGGCTGGAGTAGAAAGGGGAACATGAGACCCACTGGAAGACGATGTGATGACCAGAACAAATAATTGACAATATATTCAAGTAGCACGTGGATGGAAAGTCCCGGGTGACGGCTAACAGACTGGAGAAGATAAGATCCACGGCAACTCCTTGATGAATACACACCCCGCAAACAAGCTAGAAACAACTGTGTTGCTTGGGCAAAAATCTTTCTCTGCTCGCTCTCAGATTTCTCCTCAGTAGCTCCTCTGCAGCTCCTCTGCAACTCCTCTTCTAACATGCTCTCCTCTATGCCTCTGCCTCAGACACTGCAACTTTCACTTCCTCTCTGGGAACTTCTCCCAGCCCAAGAGCACTGTGGGGGAGGAGTTCTGTCTATCTCCTTGTGGCCATAAGTCCTGGCAAAGGAAGCATAATTCAGGGCACCCTTGCTCATACCTCCTAAGTGTCCCGATTACAGCGGGACAGTCCCGCTTTCGGGGGACTGTCCTGCCCGCCTCACAACTTGTCCCGAGAGATCAGACTCTTGGGACAAAGTTTTTTTTTTTTTTCTAATGCCCCTGTAGCATCCCAATAATGAGGGCTCAGGTTAGGATTTGTGGAATTTTAATACAGAAATGAGGAATGACTTAGGGAAAAGACAACCGGATATTTTAAAGAAAATCAGCTTTACTTTTTAGTATTTTTGTTTGAGTTTAAGCAGGAAACTTAGCTGAATCACAATACAGTACATGAATCAGTTCAAAGCAAAAACAGTAATCACCTAATTTAGTTGTGACAAATGCAATGACTCTACTTAAATTAATTAATCTCACAGGTAAACATACAGTGGATTTTCTATAATATTAAACTCCCTTAACTTCCTCCTCTCCACAACTAAAGCCAATGGTTAATTTGTTGCAGTCATTCCCCACACTTAATCAAAATGTAGTTCTCAACTAGCATGTAATTCTAACACAAAAGCTAATTTAACAAGGCAGCATTAATATGAAATAATCAAAGAAATATTATAATCAGACTTATGAATATATCCTAAGGTTTTAATATAAATTGTTTTAATCATATACCCAATCAAAAGTCCAAGTAACTGAAATTAACTGGTAAATGCTGTAAAAGTCCTCACTATGAAATCACTCCCATTTTCCACAGTTATCAGAAATTTTCACTATCTGCTCCACTGTCACACTCTAGCTTATCGCCTCTGCTTCTCCCCTCGTTCCACTTAACTATCACCAATAAAGTCACTGTCACCATTACTCCTCTCTCTCTCGATCTCTTGCCCCAGTTCACTGTCTCCTCTGCTCTCTCTTGTTCTCTGCCACTGTCACTTCTCTCTCTCTCTCTTGATTTTGTTCAATGTCTCTGCTGCTCTCTCTCTCTCTCTGACACCTCTCTCGACCTAGTCTGTTGTCTCCGCTTTCCTTTTACCACCACCGACATCTCTCTCCCGGCCTGATCTGCTGTTTCTGTTTCTTTTCACCGAAACCAACACCTTTCTCACTCTCACTCTCCCTCTCCTTCTCTCGATCTTATCTGCTATCTCCGATACCTTTTACCGACACCGCTCTCTCCAGCTGCTTCACTTATCTTACGTTATCTCTTCCCGCACCTTCGGTACTTTTCCAGCTACTCCGCTATCACTAATGTTTCCTTCCTCTGTCAATCTCTCCAGCACTTTCTCTCAGCTGCCGCTGCCTCTGCCTCCTTCCTCTGACTATCCCTCACACCAACTGCCAATTCCAACTGACCTTTCCCAGATCCTTCTAGAAACTTCATGAGCTACCTAGCATGCCTCTGAACATAAGGGGCAGACAATAGAGGCTGGATATAAGGGGCAGACAAAAGAGGCTGGACATAAGGGGCAGACAATGGATGCTGGACATTAGGGGCAGACAATGGATGCTGGACATAAGGAGCAGACAATGGAGGCTGAACATAAGGGGCAGACAATGGAGACTGGACATTATGAGCAGACAATGGAGGCTGGACATATGGGGCAGACATGGAGGCTGGACATAAGGGGCAGACATGGAGGCTGGACATTCTAAGGAGCAGACATGGAGGCTGGACATAAGGGACAGACAATGGAGGCTGCACATAAGGGGCAGACAATAGAGACTAGACATAGGGAGCAGACAATGGAGGCTGGACATTAAAAGGGGCAAACATGGAGGCTTGACATTACAAGAGGCAGACATGGTGGCTGGACATTACAAGGGGCAGACATGGAGACTGGACATTACAAGGGGCAGACATAGAGGTTGGACATTACAAGGGGCAGATATGGAGGTTGGACATTATAAGGGGCAGACATGGAGGCTGGACAAATAATAAAGAGGCAGATATGGAAGCTTGACATAATTAGGGGAAGACATGGAGGCTTGACAAATAATAAAGAGGCAGACATGGAGGCTGGGCAAATAAACAGGGGGAGACATATGGATGACAGGCCTAATAATAAGAGGCAGATATATGGCTGGTTCTTAAATAAAAGGGGCAGGCACTAGACCCGCTGGTTTGGCTGGTGCAGAACACACCCACTTGGACATATAAATCCTGGACAAATAATTAGGGGCAGACATATGGATGACAGGCCTAATAATAAGAGGCAGATATTGGCTGGTTGTTAAATAAAAGGGGCAGGAACAAGACCCGCTGGTTTGGCTTGTGAAAGACATACCCACTTTCACAGATACACCCACTGGGTGGTACAAGACACACCCCCTCTACCAGGCCGAAAAATTTTGTCCCTCTTTTGAATTCTCAAATGTTGGGAGGTATGATATTAGCTGTTTCTCCCCTCCATTATCTAAACAAATAAAACGTTGGCAAGCATGCACATGGAAACCATTCTGCCATGGCTGTATATCCTTTTCTTATACTGAAGCTCCAAAAAGTGAGGAAGAATCAGAGGGCAGCTGCATCTAAGGAGGTCTATACTACTTCATCATCCATCAAGTATTATTTTATTAGGCAGTAAAGACCAATGGCTCTGATATGTGTGTGGTTTTATTTTGAAAGACCATCCTACGACAGCTGAATGAAGACTGCCGGCAATTGCTGTTAGTCTTTATTTTATATAGCAACGAAGATACTACTCCTGGAGTCGTGAAGACTCCTCCACCGAAAGGTAAGTAATATTACCTAACCCTACCCATAGCCCTTTCCTAACTTTAATCCTCCCTTTCCCGCAGCCTAACCCTAATGTATTCATTGCAACCTCTCGCTATTTGGAACATGAAATAGGTTCCCATTCCCAATAGCAAATTTCTATTTTCAGTATATTTTGAACATTGATACAGCCACCATGCAGCTGGTGGCTGTATCATGTTCGAAATTCGGCCTCCGGATTGGCAACTGCATCCTCTCGGAACAGGGGCATTTTAGGAAGTGAGGAGGCCCTTGTGCAGGATTTGTACATGCCCCCCAACCTTACCCTGAGACAGGACTGTCCCGATTCGCGGAACTAAAAAAGGGCGAGGCCTAACGGGAAGCTTTAAGCCTCGCCCCTTTTCGGCATGCAAATTGGGACAGTCCCACCGCAGGGGAAGGGGGCTCATTCGGCATCTATTTCATCCCTCCGGGAGATCTTGGAGGGAAGAAATAGATGCTGAATGAACCCTTCCTGTCAACCCTGTTATGCGGACTTGAGTGCAGGATGAATGCCACAGGGCTCCCTGCTCTGAGGGGCCCGTGTGCACTGAAAACCCTGCACCCATTATATATACGCCTATGCCTTGGATCTCTAGTGCAACTTTAAGACTTTTATGATACCTTGGGTTCTGTCACCTCCAGTTTGAATGTAAAGTGGCCAATTACATTTTCATCTATATTTCATACTGGGAAATATACATTTTGCAGTTTGATGGTCTTGCATGACTACTAGTACTGGATTAGTGTTCAGTGTTAAAAAAAAAATAGTGTTAAACGTTATCACTGAAGATCAAGAGCTGTCAGACATTTAAAACCCACTTGTAAAATGGCATTGGGTATGTGGCGTCATATAATCTCCTATTTCTACATAGGTAAAATCTACTTCTCTAAAAGTGTTCATTTGTATCTTTCACATATAAATGCACAGGATTATCTGTTATAACAAAGGAACAAATACAGTGAGGATTAAAATGAGCCATAATGCTTTATATTTTAAATATGAAAACCGTTTAAGCGAGTATTCATCTATTGGAGCTTCTGGCTTAAATGTACATAATCTTTATTTCTGCCAGTAGCTGAATTGTAGCCTTTAAAATAAACTGAAGCACATGGTCTGGGGGCACTTGAGGAACGAAAATGATGCTTTTCAAATTTAGGAATTGAGCAGCTGTCTTTATTGAATGACTCAACAGGCTAAAGCTGTATTTTACACGTCTGTTGAAATATATCTGTAGTTTTAGATTGGATACCAGAATTCAAGGTTTATAGAAATAAATTAGTAGACATACAGATTTTGTCACCTCTTTTAAAATGAAAGAAGCTTTTCACAGGCATTTCAATGTATCCATTTATTTTGAACTGTGTTTTCAGTAGATACATTGAAATTCTTGGAGTAAATAATAATTTTTTTTTCTTAAGAACATAACGTTTAGGGTGAACAGAATAAAAAGGATGTTAATTTTGTTTACAAGGTGAAAATGTTTAAAGTGTTTAGTGGAGGTTTAATAAAGTGTAATGTTTGGGGCGGGGGGGAAATTCAGTTAAACCCAAAGACAGGCATCAGTGCGCTGATTCCCATCTGTTTTGGTAGTTTTACTCCTGTGGGAAATCTTTGTTTGAGGTCACCTCTGTACTATGTATGTTCAAGACACTGGACTGGATTCACAACTACGTTTTATTTACTTACATGCCTAGTTCTAAGTGCAGACCGCATGCAGCGTAATGAAATGCTACGTAGATAGCGTAAAAAGTTTACTACGCGTGCGCATTAGCTCTGCACTTAGAACTAGACACATAAGTTAAAAGAAAAGTAGTTGTGAATCCGGTCTTTGTAATTTTAGGCATCAGTAAGGATGTTTGCATATAGTGGAGACATATGAATTCCAATCAAATTCCAATGTCTGTCTCCATTGTACATTCATGAGACTTAAGCTGGGTACACACTTGTCAAATCAAATCAGAACCAGTTTCAGACCAGACTGCATCCACAATCCTGCAGCAGACCAATTCATGATACACACTTGTCCAATTATACAGCAGATCTCTGACCTGCATCTTATGAAAGGGTCCTTTCACCACACACAATGGACCAGATTCACACTTAGTAATGTACCTAACTCTACACATGCCGTGTGCGTATCTTGGTGTTTTTTATGAACTGCGTCTGTGCCATCCAGATGTTACATTTAGAAATTATTTAATACAGGCTCCAGTAGTAGCTGATGGGATGGCCAGTGCTAAATGCTCAGACCGCATTTATGCAATCTACTTAAGAAAAAGATACGTAGATTACGTAAAAAAATGACTACAAATCGCTAAACACCACACGTATATGTTATACGTCCGGTAGTCTGAACACGGTGAGGGTGGGGGGGCGTGCTAAGAGGCCATACGCTCCTGTGCGAGCGTATGGCCCCTTCCTTACGCCGGCCGAAGTTAGGGTAGCCTTCAGCTGGCGTCAGGAAGGGGCCATACGCCAGCACAGGGGGAGTGCCAGGGGGAGGCAGCGATGTAACGCTGAGCGTTAGCATGCTCAGCGCTACATCGTACCTCAGGATCAGGCCCTTCATCTTTTTGCAATTTTATGCTTATTGAAATATACGTCCAGCACATCAAATGTTAGTTTATATTTAAGCTAAGCACTAGAGTATTTATTCCACCGAAGAGAAATAAGATGCCCGCAGCTGTCCTTAATACAGGCTGATCCAATCCAGCCTCAAGTTGTATGCACTAGAAAAGGGGAGAGGAGCGCTTGAAGATTAATGTCCAGCACATCAAATGTTAGTTTATATCAGAATTAAGCACTAGAGTATTTATTCCACCGAAGAGAAATAAGATGCCCGCAGCTGTCCTTAATACAGGCTGATCCAATCCAGCCTCAAGTTGTATGCACTAGAAAAGGGGAGAGATAAGGAGCGCTTGATAGTGCATTAAAGTTTATTTTAACCAGATCATAAAAACAGATAATCAGTTTAGCAGCGTACCGCAATCACATTGATACAAGCATATATAGTTAGCTCATAGAGCAGTGAGTTACCGTTCCGGCTGACAGGCAGTTCACCGCTTCTCAGCGTCCTGAGCAGATCGGGGTCCTGTGTATCCAAGAGCGTGTACAAGCGGTCGCAGATGGTGGTCCAGCAGGAGCAACGTGTCGTCAATAGCCCCGCCCCTACGTGTTTCGTCTTAAAGAGACTTCGTCAGGGCGTGTGTCAAGGTGACGACCAGATCTCTACTTATAGTAATCTATGCTAGTCCTCATTGGTTCAACCGCTATGGCCGCAATCAATTCCAAATAACAAGCATACTAACAATATAGAGAACACAGAATTTTACAACTAATAACGGAAGCAAGCTACTATTATTACAATACTTTTTACATTAGGATCACTCAATATAAAGACCAGATAACCCTGTAATAAAAGCTACAACCCCAAGTTAATAGAAACCCTAAAATCCTATTTATCAGAATCGTACAATACAATAAAGCATAGCGTAAATATGTAAACTATGACTGAAAATTGACCTATCTTTATATCAATATATAAAATCCATTTTATAAAAATATCTAAAATAATAAATGATTTTAAACTATACATTAAATCCTATAATTTAGGGTAGACTGGACTGAATTTAAATATATTTAATCGATTAAATTTCACATTAAAACTTTTTTTTTTTAAATCAAGGAGGAGTATGTGAGAAAACATTATTAAGAAAAAGATGTTTAAGAGATCGTCCCATTCCATCAACTTTTTCGAGAGGGGGCGGGACTATTTTTAAAAAATCACCCTATTTGGGGTACAAGACTATTCTAAAAAAGGGGTGAGCTCAAAACTCTCATTGAGTCCCTCAGGGCTCAATGTGTTGAGGGTAGATATCCAATAGCACTCTCTCTTAGCCAATAATCTAAGTCGATCGCCACCTCTACTGTCCAGGACTACATGTTCTATTGCATGGATTTTGAACTCATCTACAGAACCCCCATGTACAGTCGCAAAGTGTCTAGAGACTGAGTGGGTTTGATTACGGTTCAAGATGTTCCTATAATGTTCTAGTGCGCGGATTTTTAAGGGGCGTTTCGTTTTACCCACATATAGTTTTTTACACCCGCACTGGATCAAATACACGACAAAAGTCGTGTTACAATTAGTATAGTCCTTTATTTTATATAATGTGGTACCACTAGAATCAAAGATCACCCTGTCCTTTGAAATGTGCTTACAAATCTTACAACCCCCACAGGGGTAACAGCCTTTAGGTTTAGGAAACAGGGTCTCTTTTTTGGGGGATACCGGCAGTAGAGAAGGGGCGAGCAAAGATTTCAAATTTTTTGCCCGTCTAAATTTAACGGTAGGTTTAGGAGGTAGTATTGGTGCAAGTATAGGGTCTAACATTAAAACTGGCCAATGTTTTGTCATGATAGTCTTGATTTCGTCTCCTGATCTATTATAATCAATGACCAGGGGGCAATCGATTGGGCAAGTGTACAGGGGTGGCTCAGTCGGTTTAGTGGACTTTTTGGTAGCTCTGGCGAACCAGTGCCTCTGGATAGTGTCGTTCCCGAAACCGTTGTACATATACGTCTGCCTGTCTCTTAAAATCGGCCTCAGTAGAACAATTCCGTCGTAGACGTAAAAACTGGGAGTATGGGACATTATCTGGCCATTTTTTATAATGGCAACTCCCATACTCCAAGTAAGAGTTACGGTCGACCTCCTTAAAATATGTGCAGGTTTGTACGGAACTTCCCAGGTGATTAGGGGCTTTTAGCAGAAGGTCTAGGAATTCCATCTCCCGACCCCCAAATTTGGATGTGAACCTCAATCCAAACGAGTTGGAATTCAGACTCTCCACAAAGGTGTTAAATTCCTCCGAGGTACCGTCCCACACCAAGATTACATCATCGATTTATCTTTTAAACAGCCTGACTTTGGTGTAGGACACGTGGGGATATACCGATTCTCGCTCCCAGCTTCCGAGGTAGAGGTTTGCAAAGCTGGGAGCAAAAAATTGTCCCCATCGCCGTCCCTCTGGTCTGGAGGTACAACTTATCCAAAAAGGAAAAATAATTCCTAGTTAGGACAAACTCTGCACACCTAGTCAAAAAATTCGCCATACCCGCTGACACTGACGGGTCTCCCAATAAGGTTAGCTTTAATATCTCCAAGCCCTTATTATGTGGGATAGAGGTATACAATGCCTCCACATCTATCGAGCATAGATTGTAAGACTCTTCCCACTCCAGGTCCGAAAAAACTTTTAAAACCTGTGTCGAGTCCTTAATGAAGGACTCAAGGTTAGGGACATACCTTTTTATGTGAGTGTCCACAAATTCAGACACTCTAGCGGAGACAGACCCAATCCCCGAGACAATAGGTCTGCCCGGGGGATTGAGTCTGTCTTTATGCAGTTTGGGAAGGTGGTAGAATGTAGCCAACCTTGGTTTTGAATTAAGTAAATATTCAAACTCCTCTTTACATATATACTTATTGCTAAGCCCTCCAATTAGCAATTCCTCCAACTCTTTCACAAATATATCGGTGGGATTCGTTTTAAGGGGCTGGTATGTTTCTATGTCATCTAACAGCCTTAGGGACTCTTTAATATATTTATCCCTGTCCAGTACAACTATCCCACCGCCTTTGTCAGCTTGCTTAACTACTATCGTATTGTCTGACATTAGATCTTTGAGAGCTTTTTTGCCTCTACTGTCCAAATGACCCCCAGTTTTAGGCCACTCGTAATCCAACTGGTCTAAATCCTTTTTAATTAGTTGGGTGAACAATTCCACATAAGGTCCCTTTGATTCAAGGGGGTAGAATTTCGACTTTAACCCAGTTTTATTCAGCTCCCCTCTATTGGTGGAAATTTTCTCACCAGCTACTGCCTTTGTAGATGATTTATTTCCCAGTTTGGTGAAATGTCGTTTTAATGTGAGATTGCGGGTATATTTTAACACATCTATCTGCAAGTTAAATCTATTAGCTGGACAGGTAGGTGCGAATGACAGGCCTTTCCCCAACAACTTCAATTGTGGGTCTGTCAAAACCCGGGATGACAAGTTAAATATACCCTTGGTCACTGTGCTATTTTCTTTTTTCCTGGTGGATTTGGATCCTCGTTTCCCCCTTCGAACTGTCTTTTTCTGCTTGACCCCAATTGTGGGGGAAGAGGGGGAAAGGGAGGATCTTCCACACTTTGATTCGAACATAATGGGGCTGTCTGTGTTATGCCCGTCAATAAAAAAGGATGCAATGACCATTGGGGAGATACCTTAGATTGGTTAGTCGCTGTGGAGGTACTTGGACCGGGCGGAGTAGAGACCTCATCGGTCTCTACAGGTAGATCATGAAATCTATTAGTCAATTGAAGACCTTTATCCTGTTCACTCTGAGATTTCTTATCTTTTCCTGTCCTTGACACGCAGTTCAGCATTGATACAATTGTATCCATGCTGTAACCAAAGAATTACAACGATCATCTTTGCTGATCCTTGTAATTCAATGACTACAGCATGCCTGCACTTTGCAGACATGCAGAACTTTGGATTTTTTTAATACACGCGATATGCCGCCATTAGTTAAAGGGCTAATCGCGGTGAATTTTTGATTAAAATCACCGCGATTAAGCCCTAAAAACATGGCGGCACATCGCCTGTGTTTGAAAAAATCACATCAATATCGCGTGTTAGTGAATTTGGACAAAAAAAATATATTTTCGCGTCAATATCGCCGCGATGCGATTTGGCACGAAAATATCGTCCTTAGTGAATAAGGCCCCAAGACTTTATAATACTGAATAAAGAGTCAGTTAATTATGAATATGCTCCAGTATTAACTGACTCTTTATTCAGTGTTATAAAGTCTTGGGGGTCTATTTACTAAGCGCGATTTTTTCATTAAAAATCAAATCGCAGTGCCTCGCCGCGATTGTTATGCGATTTGCAGCGTGAAATCACGGAATTCACAAAGCTGCGATTTTAATGCGATTTTTTTCAAACTCTCACGAGATGCTGTGAGTTTGAAAGGGGTAAATCGCTGTGCTTTTCTATTGAGAAGCACCGCGTTTTATCCCTGACAAAATCGCGGCACCTCGCGTGAGTTTAAAAAAATCTACCCTTGCAGCATGCTTGAAAGCCTTAGGCATGCTGTGCTGGTAGAACTACATGGCTAAGCATTGCTTAGCCATGTGGCTGTATCAGCGTCAGCATGCTAAGGTTTCTAAGCAGGCTGCGCTGTGAGGTGTATGTAAAAAAAAAATTAGTGTGTGCAGAAAAAATGACAATAAACATTACCATGTGTACATTCCGGTTCATTGAAGTGGGCTCCCTGTCTTCAGCTCTGGCTCTTCTGCTCTTGACACGGCGCTCACTGGCTCCTCCTCGGCTTCGGTGCTGCTCCTAATGACCATTCGGTCACTAGGGGGCAGCCTTTTATTTAAATGATGACGTCAAAGGCCAGAGTGTACCTGACGTCATCATTTAAATAAAAGGCTGCCCCCCAGTTAAATTTATGCCCATTTTTCATGTCCCACCTTTCAAAAGGAGAGGTGACAGGGACAAAGTTTTGGTACAACATGAGGCCAGATTAATCTATGAATTTAATACAATAGCTCCTCATGGATTGAATGAGGATCTAAATATTTCCTGTTTTTTATAATTTTTCAATTTTTCATAACTATATTTGTCATTTTTTTGAGTCATGTTAAGTCTGTGATGCCCTTGGTTGCGGGTTTACAGTGTGTGAGCGTCAGGTTGCCATGACAACCCGTCTACACAGTGGCCATGTTTCTCTGACGTGTGCGCTTGTGGAGTCGGGTCTGCTGTGGCGTGCAGTTGGAACGCATGGATACTTCCTATGCGTTCCATTGTGTGACGTTGCAGGCTGGCACTGCCGTCGCGTAGTCGGTGATGCAGTGGCCATGTGGGGAGCGTTTTTTTGGCGGTGGCGCGAGCGCGGACACACATGTGAACGGTGATTAAGGGTGAGTATTTATAGAATCTCTGCCTTTACCCTTGCATAGATACATGTCTGGAGCTGAATACTTGGTACACTCTGCTATTCTTGATAAAGGAGCTTGAGGGCTCCGAAACGGCTGTCGAATATGAAGCCAGGGTGCCTATATTGATGCTACAATATTATGTTTCAATAATACAGCAAGTATTAACTGGACCATTTTTTATACTTACTATGCACCTTACTGCTCTGGTCTGATACTACATGTGTCTGAATATATTTGGCTTTTTTTTCCTTTTTTTTTTCACAATTTTTGGGACACACTTTTTACTTATTTTGGACTTGAAATTTAATTTATTGAAACTGAGTGTTTTGGACCTTTGAGGTTACTTGTAGCTAATAAAAACTTTTTGTATTTTTGCAATATTCTATATATATATAGTATAGATAAAGTGTAGATAAATTCAAAGTCTCCAACAAAACAAAAGCTTTAATATATAGTGTTTAGTATTGTGGGCCCAGTCTCTGATAATAAAGGAACAAAGGTCAGGAAATTTTCCAAGTACTGTGTTGGACTCTTAAAAGACACTGTTGTCGCAGGAACAATGGACCAGATTCAGAGTTTGATAATAAAAGAGGAAAGCTACTCTTGGGCAAAACCATGTTGATTTCAATCTCTGAATCAGGGCCAATGGGCCAGATCCAGAGCTACGTCCGCTAGTGTATTTATGCTAGCTGGAGAAGTAAAAATGCTATTTTGTATGTACTGCACATGCATGTGGCAGATGTTATGGCACATAACGCTGAACATACGTACCAGCCTAGTATCAAGAGTGTAACTACGAACGAAGGGGCGTGCCCCCCGGAGCTGATGGGGGGGCGTTGATACTTACGTAGCTCTGCAGGGCTAATTGCTCCGTAGAGGGCCAATGCGCAGGGAAGAGCTAGGGAATCAAAGGGGAGAACGGCCCCCAAAGCTATATCCCAAGCCCCACATTTTCAGATGGCAGCCCTGGGTACGTAACTTAACTATGTGTACACATAGTTTTTTAAGAAAGAGGAGGTGAGCCTGTGCAGCCTCTGTGAGAAGTTAGGTAAAGTGCAGAGGCGTATCTACCACTTGGCCAGAATGGCACCAGCCAGGAGCATCAGTCAAAGGGGGGCCCCTCCTTGCGATGCCACCCGTGTCTAAGGGACATAGACGTCGGAACGAGGGGACGCGGCAGAGACCGGCAGGCAGGCAGGCAGGCAACTCATACAAGAGATTCCTGTATGAGCTGCTGTGGAAGTTACATAGAGCAGCTGAATTCAGCTGCTCTGTGTAACTATCACAGACGCTCATACAGGAACTTCCTGTGTGAGCTGTATGAGCTGTCTGCCGGCCGGTCTCCGGAGCATGGAGGAGGAGAGAGCGCGCCATGGAGGAAGCGGTATGGTAAGTAAAAAAAAAAGCCACACATTATTACCTGTTAATGTGGTTTCCTTTACTCCTCCGAGGCAGCACACCAAGGGTTAACCTCCCCTGTTAGGAGTCCGCAGGAAAGAAAGAAAGACCCGCCAGGTATAAAGATGCCACTCCCCTTCTCCTCTGTGTCTCGAACTTCTTCCAGCTCAAATAAAGCACAGTTAACACAAACAACAAATAGGGAGGGGAAGTGTGTGCTGCCTCGGAGGAGTAAAGGAAACCACATTAACAGGTAATAATGTGTGGCTTCCTCTTCCTCCTCCTCTGGCAGCACACCAAGGGTATCTACCTTAGCAGTTACTTCACTGGGCGGGTAAATAATAATGATAATAATAATGATAATAATTAAATTAAATACACACCTCTTAGTTTGTGAAGTGCATAATAATACTGTTTGTTCTTTTTTTTTTAAACTACAGCAGAAAGAACTTTCCTGCCGTATTTAGCTTCCGCTGACGACATTACATCTATCCTGTAATGCCTAGCAAATGTATCCACTGACGACGAGGCTGCTGCTTTGCAAATGTCCTCAATCGAAGCAGATTCTTTCTCTGCCCAAGAAGTGGACATCGCCCTAGTAGAGTGGGCTTTAATATTAGCAGGAGATTGCAGACCTTTCTCCTGATACGCTCGTTGAATGCATACTTTCAGCCATCTTGCTATTGTAGCTTTTGAAGCTGCCTGCCCTTTCCTTGGACCTTCAAAGAGAATAAACAGCTGTTTTGATAATCTGAATGCTGCTGTTCTGTCCAGGTAAATTTTAATATTTCTAACCAAGTCTAATGTGGGAAGCCTTTGCTCTTTAGGATTTTTTGGGTCCACACAGAGTGAAGGTAGGATGATTTCCTGATTCACATGAAATAAAGTAACAACTTTCATGAAACGTCGTAACGACTTTTGGCATGAATAAAGGATTTGTTTTAAGAACCACTTTGTTTGGTAAGAAATTAAAATATGGCTCTTCTGACCATAAAGCCTGCAGCTCGGAGACCCTGCGTGCAGAAGTTATTGCTATCAAGAATACAACCTTAAGTGTAAGGCTCTTCAAGCCTACTTCTTCAAGTGGCTCAAACGGGGGTGTTGTCAACGTATTCAACACAATGTTGAGATCCCATGGTGCGATAGGTACTTTAAATACAGGTCTTAGCCTATTGACTGCCTGGACGAATCTTGCTACATATTTATTTGTAGCTATATCCGAACCTAATACTGCACTTAGGGCAGAGATTTGCACTTTGATGGTACTAGCCGCTAGGCCTTTATCCAGGCCTTTTTGCAAGAACTCTAGTATTGTAGGGATACTTGAGGTCTGTCTTTGTTCCTCCATACACCAAAAGGCAAATTTTTTCCAGATCCTACGATAGACCGAGTTCGTGGTATCTTTTCTTGCCTGAAGCAGGGTTTTAATGACTTCAGTTGAAAATCCTTGTCTTGTTAGGGACATGGGGCCTGATCCAGGTCAACGATGTAGCGCTGTGCGTGCTAACGCTCAGCGTTACATCGCTGACTCCCCCCTGGCACTCCCCCTGTGCGGGCGTATGGCCCCTTCCTTACGCCGGGTGAAGGCTACCCTAGCTTCGCCCGGCGTAAGGAAGCGGCCCATACGCTCACACAGGAGCGTATGGCCGCCTAGCCCGCCCCCCTAGCCTAATTTACTTACCTCCCCCCGCCCTCCAGGAGTAACGTGAGCGTTGGGACGCTGGAGGACGTCCCCTCCAGCGTCCTCCATACACCAAAAGGCAAACTTCTTCCAGATCCTACAATAGACTGAGTTTGTGGTATCTTTCCTTGCCTGAAGCAGGGTTTTGATGACGTCAATTGAAAACCCTTGCTTTGTTAGGGACATGGTCTCAAGAGCCAGGCCGTCAGGGACAATGACTGGGGGTCCGGATGACATAGCGGCCCCTGCATTAGGAGGTCTTCCCGTACTGGTAATTTTAGAGGTGCTTGAATGAGCATGCTCATAGCCCTCGAGAACCACGGCCTCCTTGGCCAGTAAGGCATTATCGCAATTACTGTGACTTTCTCCTGACTTAGTTTGTTTAGAAATCTGGGAATGATGGGGACAGGAGGAAACGCATACCCTATCTGAAAGTCCCATGGGCTTGATAGTGCGTCTATCCCTATGGAGCGATGATCCCTGTATCTCGAGAAGTAAGTTCCCAGTTTTATGTTTTTGCTTGACGCAAAGAGATCTATTTGGGGAACACCCCACTTGTCTGTTAACTGGAAAAATACCTCTTGGTTTAACTCCCACTCGTTCGGATGAAGTGTATGCCTGCTTAAAAAGTCTGCCTGTATATTTTGGTCGCCTGCTATATAGATTGCGGACGTGCTTGATGTATGTACTTCCATCCATAGTAAGACTTTCCTCACTTCTTCCATCATTTGCCGACTTCTTGTGCCCCCCTGTCTGTTGATATGCGACACAACTGTGCTGTTGTCTGATCTTATTAGTATATGTCGGCCTTGCACTAGATGATGGAAACTTCTGCACGCTTGTAACACTGCTTAACACTCTCTGACGTTGGAATGCATAGATTCTACGTGCATAGGCCACAGACCTTGAGATACTTGATGTTCGCACACGGCTCCCCAACCTGTTGCGCTGGCATCGGTTGTTATAACCACTGCTTGATGCTGGAAAAAGGATCTTCCTTTGTTTAAGTTGTGCGGCTGGGCCCACCAACTTAGGTCTAGTCTGGCTTTTCTGGACAGGACAGGACAATCCTCTGCTTCTGATCCTTTAGGTCCTTGTTCCACTGTAACAGGAACCCCCACTGGAAATTCCTCATATGTAGCCTCGCCCATTCTATTGTATCTATGGTATCTATGCATCCCTTAAATCTATTTTCCCCAGAAAATTCCCTTGTTGCAGACCTGCTAGAATAGCCTTCAGGGACTCCATCTTGAATGGGCGCACTTTTATGAATGCGTTTAGACTTCTCAAGTCTAGAATGGTCCTGAAACCTCCCGGTTTGGGAACCACGAAGAACCGTGAATAAAAACCCTGGCCTTGTTCTTTGGCTGGCACCTCGGTGACCACTTTCTGAATAATCATGGATGTTAGGCTTGACTTGATCGCTGTAAATTCTTCCTTGTTGCTTGGAGTGGGGGAAATCGTGAACCTGTTTGTTGTTTTTTTTACAAACTCGATTTTGTAACCCTGAGTCAAGGTATCTATTACCCATGTGTCTGAGGTTACTTCTGTCCATAGATGGGCAAATCCAGACAGTCTGCCCCCCACTGCAGTGTCTGGATCCATGCTGTCGCCGTCATTGGGCCATTTGCTTGAGACTGGTCTGCACATCTCTTCCTCTTTGAGAGCGAAAATTAGACCTTCCTGACGAGTAATGCCCTCGTCTGTAATTCCTCCCAGGTTTGTATGACCTGGCTTCTTTGAATTCTCCTGAAGGTGACTTGAAGCTTTTCCCTGTGTAGGATTTCTTTGTTGCTCTATCCTGCGGTAACCACTGTGACTTACCGCCTGAAGATTTGGCTATTATTTCTTCTAATCTTTTACCAAACATCAGGTCACCTTGAAACGGGATAGACAGGAGCTTAGATTTGGACTGCCCATCAGCTGCCCAAGGTTTCAGCCAGAGGGCTCTTCTGGTGACTGCTGCATTGGCTCCAGTTCTGGCTGCTAATCTCACGGAGTCCATAGTAGCCTCGCATAGAAATTCAACTCCAATTTGTATATCCTGAATGGTTTTGAGCAAATCTGATCTTTTAACCCCATCAAGAATATTGTTTTCAAGGTCTCCAGACCAATTGCGAATCACCCTAGCCGTCATAGCGGAGGCAGCCGCCGTCTTCAAGGCTGCACCTGCGATAGAGTGCTGTTTTTTCAGGCCTACCTCTATTTTTTTCTCCATCGAATCCCTGAATATGTTGACATCTTCCAGGGGTAATGTCGTTTTGTGAGATAGTCTTGCAATTGCTGCATCAACATGAGGCGGATTTTCCCATTTACTAACCTCCTCTGTGTTAAAAGGATATAGCTTAGACATTTTCTGCGACACTGGCAGCCTCTTCTCTGGGTATTTCCATTCCCCTTCTACCACATCTTTCAGTGCTTGGGAAAGAGGAAAGGTCCTAGACTTTTTCTTTTTCTCCTTGAATAGTAAATCTTGCAATTTCAATTGCTCTTGAGTCTCCTCAATAGCCACAGATTTATGAATTAATTTAAATAAATTATTTACAAGGTCTTGGTTAAAATCTGCTTCAGCATTAGATTGTATTGAACCTGTCTCTGAGTCGGATTTCTCTGACACTAATGTGAGTGCTTCTGGGTCAGAATCCTGAGACCTGTCACTCCTAGCCTCTCTAGGCCTTTTGGATGCAAATTTAGCCAAGTCCTCCTTGGTTACAAAAGTCTCAGCCATGGATGCTTTCATGAGTTTCACCAGTCGCAGCATTTCCTGTGAAGGCTGATCTTGCTCCTGCTTTTTACAGTCCCCACACAACATGCTGCTATGATTATCCAGCAGAGGAGCCTCACATGATGTACATGTTAAGGTACACAATATCAAGGTACTCAATG